>PVIR01017659.1:0-34459 GCA_004026965.1 Petromus typicus | reverse complement strand
AAGCATATACCTCCTGTAAATCTTTAGATTTCTATTTACTGAAAGGAAAAATTTTTTCTGGCAACATAAAAAAATTTTATTTGAATTTTCTGATACTAAAATGCAGACTATACCTTATAAATTTCTCCTTTTGGTTTAGGAAAGTGTTCATTTTAGAATTTTCCAATATTGTATCTATAAATAATTTATAGCTCAAGACTCAACCAGAGTTTATACTCCTAGAATAGTATAACAGAAAACAATAGTAATTTGTCTCAGTGATATCCTGAAAGCCAATAGGAGGTATTTGTGACTGTAGGCCAAAAGTTGGAGATATAAATTTCTCATAGAAATTAGGTGGTATGGAAAAGTAAAGAACATGCTGGCTTATTGGTAAAACATAAGTTAGCAGCAGTATAGTATTAAGCACTGCTTATATAACAGGAACTGACGTTCAAGACAAAAGCATGACAGACAGACTCAGGCTATATGCAAAACTGGGCAAAGTCTGCATTGTTTACCACCTGCCTATTTCCTTCTATGTAGGAAAAACAATGGAAAAATAATTTTTCTTCAAACAATTATTTTAAAACTGAGTGTTACTTTAAACTAATTTCCAGCTGAGGTAAATAGTCATATCTTCCTTTTCTGTTATGAAATCAGTAATTTCTCCATAAACTTTTTGAAAAGTGCAGTAGTCAAACTACACAAATATGTGCACATGGAAGTTAAGGTTAACTTCTTGTTATGATTATAATACTGTTTTGTTCTTCTCCTGTATTCTTCATTACTTTAAGAAGGCTGAGTTTTTATTTGTTCTTTTAGCATGAGAAGTGTCTCATGGGTGGAGATTCCTTTCTGAAAGTAATAAAAAATTGATTCAGTGCATAGTGGAAGAACTGGTTGTGAATTATATTACCAGAGCCATTCTCAAAATGCCTTTCCATTAAAATAAAACAGAAGTGTGGGGAAATTCACATTAAATCATTAAAGGAGTATTTGCAAAGTTACCAGTACAAAGAACGGAGTTTTACTGCATCATCCAACATCTCGTAAGCAGTAATTCTATTTCTTATATCTTCACTAAAATATCCACTCAAAATCCATAGCAGAATGGTTTTCAATCTAAAGTATAGCCATTCAGTAACACCCAAAGTCAACTGAATGCAAAAGAATATTTACATGTAAGTGTATTGACATGTAAATATTTTTAAAACACATAAAATATTTTAGAATTTCTTCTGTAAAGAAGGATAAAGGAAAAATTTCCCCAAATGTGTGCATGAATCATGTCATACATCATTAGTTTTATTAGAGATAGAAAGTGTCAGCAGAAAAATTATTCAAATATAATAAATTATAGATTACTTTTACTTGGGTCTAAACAGAATTTTAGGTGTGAAACTTGCTGACATTGAATCCTAGTGAAACAGTGGGAAGAACTCCTGGGGGAAGCTCCATAGCTCCCCACACACACAATGGGCTCGAAGTCTACACTGTGGTTGTAAGAGGTCTTGAAGCATTCTGCCTACAGCCAAGAATTCGTATTCATCCACATCAAAGAAGAGGAAACAAATGGTGGAGGAGCGAGAAAGGTGTTCAAGATACTGGCTCTGGGGCCTCGATTCAGGAGAACGGAGACGACCGAGACAGAAGACTGAGCGCAGAGAAGGAAGGGGAAGCAACCATGATCACTGCGCGCTTCTTTTGGATCCACACGTTATCGGTGTGAAGATGAGCTTCTCGCCTTGAGTCATGCAGAGAAAAGTGATTTAGCTGATGGGAGTCCTTCCAAAAATTAAGTGACTTATGAAATCCTTTAATAATTCCTATTTTTCACCTGTAGAGAGGAATCCTCAGAGGCCAATAGGATGAACTGTCCTGGACTTGGATTCTGTTTTTCCACTTATAAATTACTAACCTGAGCAAGGGATTTAGCTGCTCTCATACTGTTTTTCTTCTTTAAATTAGATATTACTAATCAGATGCCTGGTACCTAATAAGCACTTACAAGTTAATGTGTGATGGAATGGATCCCTACATGACATGCGTCACGTAAGACAGAAATAAGAATGGATGTGAAAGTGTCTCATCTCTAGCAGGAGTGCAACAAAGTACTTCCCCTTTTTATACCCTCTACCATCTCAACAACCTCCCTCCCACTCCAAAGAGGATTAAGTCAACAGTTTAATGCCATTCATATTTTTCCATTTCTTTGTCTCAGTGGTTCTAAGGATTGAACCCAAGGCCTTCATACACAGCCTTTCTGATTTATTTTTTATTTTTTATTTTTTGAGACAGAGTCTCATTATCAGTGAGAGTTCAGACTGTAGTTCACTGTAGTTCAGACTGGCCCAGGCTAGCCTCAAACTCATACCAGTCCTCCTGCCTCTGCCTCCTGAGTGCTGGAATTACAGGCATGAGCCACCACGCCTGGCTTCAATTCTTATTTTTGAGACAGTGTCTCATTCCATTTCCAAAAATGGGATCAAATTTGCCCTCTTCCTGCCTCAGCATGTTAGGGTAAATCTCTTTTCTACAAAGTAAACAGCAGATAACTAGGGAAATTTGAAAAGAATTTAGGAAAAAATAGAAGCAAAGCTTTTGTACACAAGGAGAAGAATAAGAGCTTAAGGGAAATGAGGGGAATGGGAAAGAAAGAAGATATATACAGGTAAAAATTCCTTATGATGAATATTAGCATTACACATTTCTAAAATGTACACTTACAATTTTTAAAGGATAAGAAATCAAGAGTTTCCTTCCCCTTTTTTTCCTTACTACCTCCACATGGAAGAGAGCAGGCGCATCCAAAAGTAAAGCAGCAGTTGGCGGCGTCTGTTGAACCCTGCTGTCCGGGGGTCTGGAGAGCCCTCCACCAACATTAGCCAGAGGCTTGGATTTAGGTTCCGGCACAGCTGGGCACACTCAGGCATATCCAGTGCCCAGTAACAAAGTCACAACCTTTCTGGTAGTCTGGAGGCAGGAGTTGAGTGGTTAGATCTCACCTGTAGCATTCCTTTCTCTACTTTGATAACAGTCACAGAGAGCTCATGTCTCAACAGAACACTTAAAATCATAGGACTGTATCTCCCCTGTCTGACAATGGAGGCTGAGTGTCTACTAGGAATGGCCAGCCATACCCAGCATGATTCCAAGGCTGGCTGAGAGATCGATGGAGATGACAGAGACAGAGACAGGGCTTGCTGAAGTCTTGGAAAGCCTGGTTAGAAACATCTCAAAAAAAGAAAGAAAGAAAGAAAAAAAATCTCACCATCAGCCTTGTCCTTTTTGCTGCAGAAGAATTTAGTCGACCAGGAATAGCATCTATTTTACAACATTAGTAACATATTCTTGACAACAGGAGGTATGAACTCAGGTCGTAGGAATCACAATACCTTCATCAAAGACACTGCCACCTAAGGATGATAAGCCCAAGGACTGACAAAAAGCATGCTGCTTTTCTTTTCATGGAAAGTGATAACAAAAGCCAGTCTAACAGACTTGTCTGCCCTTCTTCAATTCCCCTTCTTAAAAGCTAAGCTTCCATTTAATTCTTTCACTCAGCTCAGAACTCAAAGCACAAAAGGTCAGCAGTCAGGATTCTCTGTGTCTCTGTAACAACCAGGAGCAGCATTCACTAGCACCTCGGTCACGAGCGTATTCTAAGTGATCATCAGGTATGAGAAAATGCTGCTCCGCTGGACAAGAGAAAGAATAAAGCCTGTGGAGAGAAAACAGCCCTTCTGGGCTCTCGGTTAATAGCATGAGGATGTAGAAAACAGAAAATAAATCATGACTTCTTAAATTCCAGTCCTCTTCTGCCACGATATTTGCACATCATTGTCTCTGTGCTTAAACATACAAAAAACCTGCGACACGAGAGACAAGATCGTAAAGCCTCAGCCTGCTAGAAGCTCAGATGTGAGACTGACACAGCTTTCCTTATGTTTGACTTTAGCCTCCAAAAACTTTCACAGCAGAGAGCTTTAAGTTTTATTACAAATTCATCCCCTTACTAGCTATGCAGCCTTATAAAATCTACTTATTTCTGGCCTTTCTGTACAAGAAACAATAGTGGTATACAGAGTGAAACATAATAATATCTGTATCACTATAAAGAAAATACTTTGGATTTTCAATTCTAGTTTTCTGGGCTATTTTTACTGAGTCTTGGGTCTCAGCTAAAAGAAAGTCTTGGAAATTAATTTATGACTGATTTAGATAGCAAGAAAACTCCAGATACAAAGAGACATTCCTGGATGAGCTGGAAACCCTTGTCTTATCTTTCCCCTGGTGAGGTTTACTTCTATCAAAAGACTTAGAGTGAAAACTCGTGATCATCTCCATTATGTTTTGAGGAGACATTCATAGGAAGAGGTAGATACATATATAAGAACCCACATTCATCTCTTTAGGGTTCCTTACCTGAAATACAGATTCCAACATGGAAGTCTATTCTTTCCGGCCTCAATTATTGTAAGTAAGTACTAATATGCTCTACCTTATAAAATTTATGTGTATATTCAAAATAACAGTAATAATATGGATACTTTCACAACTTCACAAACCATAATTTCCAAGAAAAGTACATGTTATATATATACACATACAGAGAGAGAGATATTTAATAAATGGTGGTTTCTTTCAAGCTGATTTTTTAAAATTTCAATTGCAGAAACATACCTCATTTTCTTTCCCAGCTAGGATTTTAGTATTAGAGTGATAAATAAGACTTGTAGCAATAAAACTTAACTTATGCTTGCAACAAGTTCAGTTAGGACCAATTGTTCATATTACAAATATACTTTTTACTTTCCAACAGAAACTTGGCATAAGAAAGTTCATCCTTAAAAGTTAGTAAAACTTTAGCTTTTATTTAAAGTATCCAACATTAAAATATGCCTTCTTAATATGCAAATTTCTACCATGTTTGGAACTCATTAGCCACAGAAGGTCTAAGAAACGACAGAAACTACAAAAACTATCACATGTTGATTCTTTACTAGTAATAAGGTTACTAGCAATTATCAACTACCATTAATAGTGATTATAGCAAAAGCAACAACCATTAACATTGTTTTACTTCATCTCAGTTATATGTCTTTTATTTTGCAAATGAGAAAAAATGAATTCATGAGGTTGTCTTGTTCCATTTTCTATTGTTACAAAAAAAATTCCTGATTTTGAGTGATTTATAAAAGAAAGAAAAGCATGTAGGCTCAGGTCTGGAGGCTGGGAAGTCCTAGGTTAGGCTGCTCCATCTAGTGAAGTCCCTCTGCTACTTTACCTCATGGTGAAAGTCAGAAGGCTGATGGCGTATGTGTGGGAGAGACAAAATGTGACGGTAACCTCGCCCTCTAACAACTCGCTCTCACAGAACCTAGTCCAGTCCTACAAGAGCAGGACACATCACTCCCTCACTCCGGTACTAACCCAGTCCCACAGGACGACATTAATCTCTTCATGAGGGTGCTGGGACCACACACTCCTGCCAGCCACCAAGCACTCAGAATTGTCACATGGCGTGAGCCTGTGGGAGATGCATAGCAGAGGCCAGTCTTCCACATAAGACCACACAGCCTGAAAGTAGCGGCGGCTTTAACACAGTCCTGCTGAATCGCTCCTCCTCCTCCCAGAGGGTAATCAGGGAGACATTTTAATCTAAGAACAAAGAGGCTGCTGCACTGATCTACAATGAGCATGAAGTGTGGGCTTTCATGTTACCCAGAGAGCACATTGAAAACAAACAACAAAGAAACACTTGCAATTACTATTATCAGAAAAGGGAAGAAATAACTGTAACAGATGAATTGCGTTTGATATTTCTGAGATTTAAAAAATAATTCTCTGCGTAATGGAGTCTCCACAAGTACTTGCCTGTATTCACACACAAACATACACATACATACTCTTGTGTACTTTTACACATGTGAACGTATATGCACACACAAAAAAACATACATATTTAACATTTGTATCTCCAAGGAAAAGGATTTCCCTTGTGTACAATTAAAAGCAGGAATATCATATCTCAGAGTCTTCTTCAGTCTTTTCCCCTTTATAGTCCTAAGCATCTAGCCTAAGAACTGTCAACCATAATATTTGTCATCTCTAAACAATTTCAAGTGCTACATGGGAAATTCCAGTGCCGAGAGCCCAGCTCCTGGGACGCTTTCAAATGCTGAAGTACACGGGAGCTTCTGCCTTGGTTGGCTGGATTGGGGCCGGCAAGAGGCAACAGACGGGGGTCTGAGACAAATGACTTTTTCTTAAGGTCGAATCAGTGTAAGCAAAAATGACTTTATCAGATGGCTTTTCAAATTATAGGTAAATGAAAATCAATCATTTAAGGAATTATTTTGAAAGAAATGAGCTACCACAGTGAGCAGAAGACAGGAGAGAAGAAAGAAAAGGCAAGATGCTGAAAAGTTGGAAGATACATTAGTCTACCTAATTACCTGGAATGACATTTGTCAGATCCCACTTTTTAATTATGGTTCACTCAGTCAGAGGCAGCAGAAGTACAGTCAGGAGGAAGTTAAGAGCAATTTCATGAGATTCATATTTAAACGATGCTTTGAGATGAAACTTCAGATTTGGTGAAATACTGTACATTGTTAAGACTTACAATCCAAGATATTAATTCAAAAAGCAATCTGAACATATATCCTTTGTGTATGAAAATGTGATTATAAATAGAAGTTCGGAGCTCAAGAACTGATGGTCTCTCAGCCTCAGTCCACAGGGAAGATCCCTTTCTCTGGCCAGTCTTCATCTTTGTCTTTCATCATCTGTGCTCCCACTCGTCCAAATATCTCTGACCTCTGGAAAAGCACAGACACCCACCGGAGAGAATCGTCTGTTCTCATTTCCAGTGTATGGCTAATACAGAAACCGTTTGCTCAGTTCTACAGTTAAAATTCCAGGACAGCACAACTTCCTCTCAGCAGCTTTTCCACAAGACTCGTTGAAAGACTCAAGCTACCAATCATCAGAGGCCCCATGTGGCTGGAGACCTTTCACTGGTCCCTTCTGATCTTGTGACCACCAGACGAGATACGTACTGTGGTTCATCACAGCGCAAAGCCACCTAAACTAAACAAGGCTACAGAAGAGAAGAACTGGTATTTGAAGCAGACATTCTTTGTTCCACGTGAGCCCCTTAGAATCTTGTCATTTTAAAGGCAGCAAAAATATTCTTCCAAGTAATAAACAGCACTCACAATTGCTAGGTTGTCTCAGAAAAGTTTCCTTTCAGAAGAGCAAATCCCAGGCACCTGGGAAAGGAAAACATTCCAAAATAACCTCAAGAGCTCCGCACTTATTTAAATAGCAAGATGCTTCAGTAAAAGAATCTAAGGATACCAACAGGAGTCAAATTTTCTCCAAAACATCAAGGCAAAGGAAAAATAAAGCTCCTATCAGCATTCCAGATAATGAAAGCCACCACCAATTTCCTGCCTCCACTGTCTCTTGGTAATACTTTTGTCATGGAGATTGCCTTAATTTGGTTTTGGGATTTTTCTTTCTGTTGCTGGCAAGAACTGTAAACAAAATGAAATATAATGAAGTGGTTTTCTGGGTCTTTTATTGTCCTTATTATTCTCATTTGGCTTTAGAAATTAGATTGGATGTCCCTGGCTGACAGCAGTCTCCGTCTTTCCACCCCAGGTGTGCCAGTCAAAAGCCCCTTGCCAGCCACCACTTACTCACCAGCTTTGCCAACCTGCCCTGGAGGAAAAGAAACAGCAAGGAGAAAAACACCTGCGAGATTCATTAAAATCTCTCCGGAGCCTGATCCTCGGGGATGAAGCCACATCATGAGGTGACAAACACGCCCTCCTGGGCATCTGCGTCCTGGTCAAGTCTGCTCTCGCCAGTGTCCGGCAGGCCTCCCCGCTGCTGCTCCACATGCAGAGTTTCTCTTTAGTTTTAAACAGGTGGCATCATAATCAGCTGAACTAACCCATGGCTTCAGGAAAGGTTCGTGTTGGGCACCCGAGAAGCAGAGCGACACCGCATGTGATTGACACCTGCTGTCAGCCCTGCACCCTCCTTCGGATGTGAGCTCGGTCCTCAGCTGAGTGTCTGACCCTCCACGTGGAGCTTCCCATACCTCACAGGGCAGTTCCGAGGGGGAAATGAGATCATGGCTTTAAAGAACTCAGTACAACATGCGGTGCTTTGTGAAAATTGAGAATAAGTCTATTCCTATCTGCCCAGTGATTCAGAATCTTTGGCAAAGTGAAAAGTGACATTTTACCCTTTTGAAAAAAAAAAAAATAATGAATAAGCACTTCACACATCAGCCAGGTAGCTGAAGAGAGACACCAGAAAGTCAGATCAGCTTTCCACACAACAGAAAGAGACTTCAGGACCACGTCGATTTCAGCTTCACTCTGAAACTAAGAGCGTGACGAGTGGAGCAGGCCGACAGAAAATCACACAGACTCAGAGGAAAGGCCGCCTGAGACACCCTTCCTGCGTCAGAGCTGTCCCCCAGCCCACCTGCCCGCCCAGTGCTTTCGGAGACACAGTG
This sequence comes from Petromus typicus, assembly GCA_004026965.1. Classification (NCBI taxonomy): domain Eukaryota; kingdom Metazoa; phylum Chordata; class Mammalia; order Rodentia; family Petromuridae; genus Petromus; species Petromus typicus. The sequence goes on along the minus strand of PVIR01017659.1, from coordinate 25,938 downwards.
CAGGGCGGTGGGCAGAGAAAGCCAGACTGCGATCTCCCGGGCCGCGATGGGGCTGCCTCACACCCTCTCCGCCCCTCTCCTGTCTTTTCCAAAAACTGCTCCTGTTAACGCCAGAGAGATTAAATGAGACACAGCCTCTTAAAATTCCAACTAGCAAGGGCTGAATGGAAATGGAAATGCTTAGCAGGACATTAATGAGGATAAAGCCAAGATTTACTCCCCAAACTTGGAATTATTAAAAGGACATGGCTACTCAAAGTGTGAGCCTTGTACCCAAAACACTGGTGCAGTCCAAGAGCTGGCTGATTTGCCTTTTATAACAAACTAGCATCTGCCCTTTCTCTTTTGTGTGGACTGTTGGTTTTCTATTGCATCACACTTAATTTTTTTCTCCACTGTTATTTTCCTTCTGCTTTTCTTGATTTTCTTATTTATTTATTTATTAAACTGGATAATGATTTCATTTTTTTCTTTTGAAATGAGGTCTCCCTATGTTTCCCAAGCTGGCTTCAAACCTGTCATTCTCCTGCCTAAACCTCATACATAGCTAGGCTGAGAGGTATGTGCCGTGGCTGCATTGGCTAATGATTACTCATAATCAAAACCAGTCTCTCCTTTCCTGACTCTATTTAAGGACACATTTCCCTCTGAGACTGAAGTTTGCTTTACAATTTAAAGTTTTTCTTCATTCAATTTTAAGCACTGGCTACTATGTAGTATGATTTTCAACTAATGGACTCTTTAAATGTATTTAAAATTTTCCAAATGTTTGTGCTTTTCTACTTGTAACTCTGCTATTGATATCTAGGTTAACTGTTGGACCGGAGGGTCTATTCTATCTGTCTCCCGGGAACAACGTGGAACAGCTGCACCAGCTTACTCCATGGTAGAAAAAATGCTTTGCTCTAAAAGTTGACTCATCAATCTTCTGTCAACAACTTACTGGACACAGAAATCTGATGAAAATGCACCTGTGATCCTGGGGCTTATATATTATTGAGGTAAGGTAATGACTGTCCCTTACATATCTATAATTTCTATTTCCTGTTACTTGTCCATTGGATGTCACCTATCTTATTTTCTTTTACTCCATACTATAATATTATTGCTTTCAAAAAAAGGCTGCTATGGTTAAGTGCTGTTAATTAACTGGGAAACCTGTGATCGCATAAGCAAATTTGTAAGAACCTCAGCTGCCACAAGGGGCAGCCAAGTTTAGCATGGAGCAAAAAATTTATTTGCTTCATGTGTTAACACAAAAGCACAGTTCTTTGTGCACAAAAAACTAAGAAGGAAACGGAGTGAGATATGAGCACCAAATCTCTACAGTGTTATTCTTTTTAAAGATTTTGCTCTTCCCTAATATCTTTCTTAGATACAGCTTGACTTCTGACCAGGGTATAATGTCTGATTGATCACAAGCCACCCTCTGGGAGTGCTGCATCTCTTTCCCTGCAGTGGGAAAGACTACAGCCTACAGTCACTGAGTCATATTTTTACTAATGAAAGGATTATGTGGAGGCAGAATGGTGGCTTCTTTCCCCAACAAAGGGGAATCGTGACTTCTTAGTGTCTTCGTATATTTTTACACATCCAGCTAGAGCTTGAACAATCCATGTAGCTTTAAAAAGAAACTCCCAATGAATCCATGGTTTGTCCTTTACATAAGAGACTCAGTCTTGTGCCAACAGTCCAATGCTACTCTTAAATGTATGCTGCCACTCAAAGACTTTTAGGTAACTTCCACCATACTGCACCACACTGTGGGTTCTGGAAGACATTGCCACTGTGCTTCCTGGGAAAGGGTGAAATAAAGAGGGAGGGAGAGCAGACAGAGCGTTTCAGCTATGTGCCAGGGCCCCTCCCAGCAAGCTCAGAGCAGACAGAGAAGATTCTTTTCATCTCCATGGCATTGTTGTGAGTTCTCAAAATATACTGTGGTCATTCCAATTAAACATACTGTTCTCATCAATGACAATGATTTGTTTAATCTGGTATCTTCAAAGGTTCACTGCCTCTAAGATAAGAGAAAATCTGATTCCTTACTCCTCTATTCTTTGATGGAAAAAACTGTTTTCCTTTCATACTCAAAATGAATTAAAAACTCAAAGAATGTTTCTGTACCTTAAATATACAAGGTTATCGACAATTGCAAATCTCTCAATAGACTGTGAGTGGAAGAGCAAAGATGCAATGTAAAAGCAACACAATGTGATACAAACTGCTTGCAATAGTTCTTTCCAAAGCACATGATGTTTTTCCCTTCATCAACCCTAAGAACTTATCTTCATATTCAAGCGTCCCAAATCCATCTTATAATTGTCTAAAGTGCTAATCAGAAAACTAAAAGACTAATTTTATTTTTGTTTCCACCAATAATAATGACTATAGGGCAGAGTCCATTAGCCGAATGGAAAAACCAAATAAAATCACTACAGTTAAAATATAGAAAGTCAAAGACTGAAGGAAAATCTTGAAAGTAGCAAAAGTTAAACAACTTTCCATTTGAAAAGGAGAGGATCACTTTATAGGGAATTGTTAATAGACTCATCAGAAACAGCAGAGGCCAGGAGTTCGTCATGGTGACTCACCTCCCACACGGTGTGTCCTATGTCCTAACAGAACATTCAGCTATAAACACATCAAGGAATTAATTGCCTCGTGAGGATAGTGCTTCAGGATCCAGTCACTTTCTAAATGTTCCACATGTTCCTTCTGGGGAACATTTCAGATCTAAACTATAACATTCTGCTTCTTGCCCCACAGAGAGGGGCCCCTCAAAGGCCTACATCTATCTCTCTATGCAAAATGCACTTAGTCCATCTCTGAGAGGTAGCAGATTCTCAATAGTTCCACTTTTGCTCGGAAGTCCAAGTTCAAAGTCTCCTTTGAGACTCAAGGCAAATTCTTAGCTATGAGCTACTATAAAAAAAAAAATCAAAGAGAAATTTGAATACTTCCAAGATACAGTAAAACAGGCTTTAGAATCACATGGTCAGATTTAGTCACAGCAATGATCCCTCTTCTCTTAGATCAGTAAGTTTCCTATTGTGATAAAATATCCTCCATCCAGTTTCACTTGATTCTGGGGCTCAGTGAATTTAGCCTGTAAGTAAACTGGCTCCAAAGACAAAATGGCAAAGGAAAGATTCTCAACACAGGACATTCCAGCAGCAGAGAGATACCCTCCAGAGGCATGACTTAGGGGCCCACTCCACACTCGGGCCCTACTTGTGAGATGTGAATACAGTGACGGATTAACCTACTGATATATATGGCGCTATTATAACTTCAAAACTAATGAGGCTTTGTTTCTTTTTTTCTTTATTACTAGCACATTCTTTTTTCCCTCATTATGTATCTGGGGGGGGGGATGCAGGGCGGGGGGAGAAGGAAAAATGAGAATCAAGTCATGGCATATTCTGGTACAAACTCTCAATGTTGAATGTGATGGTGATGTGTATTCATAATGTACCAATAAAGATTTGAATTAAAAAAAAAACTAATGAGGCTTTCAGGGGACATTTTAGACCTAAACCATAACATTTGTACAGAAAGGTCTTGCAGAATGAAAACCTGTAACCATAGAAAATCACTCAAGCTCATAGGGAAAAATAAAACAACCAGTATATGTAAAGAAATAACTATCAGCAGACAGTGAAAAATGCATATTTCTTCTTTCTTCTAAGTGGTTTTAAAAAGCAATTGCATAAAATAATATGAGGAATGATCAAATAATAGGTAAATCTTTAAATTTAAGATTTGCTTGAGGTAAAATGAGCTCATTTTGACTTTAGGGAAGGGCCAGAAGTCACACAGGGCCAGATCTAATGAATAAGGTAGGACACACCATGTTTTTATTTGACAGAAATTGTCATAGATGCTTGAATCAATTCAGGACGTCAAAACAGCTTTTAGAAAATCTGAAGAAGGACTTCCAGAACTGCTGCAGAGAGAGTCAAGAATAATGGGATAAGTGTGATCACGGCCAGGAGAAATACTTTAGAGAGATGAATAGCAATGTATCTTTTACTGTGATAAATTTTGCAATTTAAATGTTCACCATATTTTTCCATCACACTTCATATATAATGGAATTACCGGTCATTCACATGTAAAAATTTAATATATTGCTCAATAACAAATATGAGAAAATATGGAAACAAATTTGTATTAGACTAAGAAAATATCTTATTATCATTCAAACACTCATCATTTTACCATCTGGAATAAATGAAGACAAAGTTGAAAATAAAATGGTTAATATAAAAATTGTTTTAAATATACCTTGTTTTCCTGCCTTCTCCTAACTTCTTCAAAATGAACTCATATAAGCTAATAATTATAGAGATGTAATTTTGGTTTATAACATAGATATATGAAATGTATATAAGAATAAAAGAGAAATAAAATTAAGAAATATAGAACTAACATTCCACTCCTCACTGTAATGAAGTTAACTAAGCAAATTATGCTCATATAAGATATAGTTTATTAATATACAGGTATGAATCTTACTTATTAAGCACTATAAAAAATGTTTTTAACTCAATAAAATATTTTTTAAAATATTATATTGAAAAATATTTATTTTGCACTAAATAAAACAGAAAAGAATAAAAGACAAAAAGATCTAATGTATGGATAGAAAGTATCAACACCAGGACAGATCACATATTAAGATGTAAACTTCAACAATATTCTCCAACTACAATGAAATAAATTAGATATCAGTGAAAGAAGAAAATTTGGTAATCCATGAACTAATAGAAATTAGACAAACCACTCCATAGTAAAGAGTTGAAGAAATCACAAAAACAGATACTTTGAGAAGAATATAAATGAAGACACAAAATACTAAAACTTATGTGATGTAGCTATAAAACTGCTTAGAGAGAAATGTATAGCTTTAAAGGCCTGTATTTAAAAATTTCAAATCAACAGCATAATTTTCTACCTTAAGACATAAAGAAGGAAAAAAGCAAAACTTAAAGGAAACAGAAATAAAAAATAATGATTATGTAGGGAGAAAATGAATAAGAACACAAAAACAATAGATAAGATCAACAAAAATAAAAGTTGTTCTCTGAAGAAAATCAACAGAATTAACAAAATTTTGCTAGACTGACCAAGAGAGAACTCTCAAATTATTAAAATTAGGCATTAAGGAGGGTGCATTACTATAACCTTATATACAATAAAAATAATTACAAAGAAATACTACACTTCCAAAATCATTCTCAGATGCTAATATTATCCTGATTCCTAAACCAGACAAAGATCCAACCATAAAAGAGAACTGCAGGTCGGATTTATAATGAGCATAGATGCAAAAATCTTTAACAAGATACTGGCAACAGAATGCAACAAATTGTGAAAAAGATCACATATACATCATGACCAAGCAGGCGTCAGCTATGGATCCAAGGATGGTTCAACACACACAAATCAGTAAATCAATCATCACATAAACAAAAGCAAGGTCAAAAATTACACGGCCAATTCAATAGACATAGAAGAAATCGCTGGCAAAATCCAATACCAATTCATTGTAAAAACCTGAAGAAATAGGTGTCCTATAAAACATACGCATAAACAACCTACTCCTGATACAATATTAAATGGGAAAAATGAAAAACTTACCTTCTAAAATCAGGAGCAAGACAGATATGTCCACCGCCACCGTCCCTGCTCAACACAATCCTCAAGACAAGCCAGAGAAATTAGGCAAGAAAAAGAAATAAAAGGACACATATATAAGGAAATAATAAAATCAAAGTATCAATATTTTCAGATGGCATGATCCTTTACTTCTAAGAAACCAACCCCACTATGAGACCCCTAGAATTTGTAACCAATTTCAGCAGTGTAGTAAGATACAAAATAAACACACAGAAATCAGTATCATCACTATACACTAACAACAAATTCATTGAAAAAAATTCATTGAAAAAAAAACTTTCCCCCAAAACCCAGAAATTTCAAACTAGAACTACTTTACACTCCACCTTTCCTCCAGAAAGAATGGCTACAACAAACAATAATGTAATATCAAATGCTAGGAAGAATGTAGAGGAAAAAGGAGCTTTCTATAGTGTTGGAAGAAATGTAATCAACTATAGTCACTGTGGAAATCAATATGGAGATTCCTCAAAAAATGAAAATAGAAATTCCATTTGGCCTAGCTATCCACCTTCTAGATATCTTCCCGTAAGAGTTCAAATTGTCATATTACCCAGACACGTGCACACATATGTTTATAGCAGCACAGTTTACAATAGTCAGATCTGGGCAACAGCATATTTGTTCATCAGCAGATGAATGGATAAAGAAAGTATGGTATTTATACACAAGGGGGAAATACTTAGTCATAAAGATTAACTTGAGGAACCCATAGGTAAATACCTGCAACTTAGGAAGATAATGTTGAGTGATATAAGTCAGACACACAAGCTTAAATAGCACATGCTTTCTCTTATACAAGAAAATCTAAGTACAAATATCAAGAAGTACAAATAACAAGAAGAAAAACAGAAGATGAGGAGGCAGTGGAAAGAGATTCAGAAGAAAGAATATGATCGATCAGGCAGGGGTGCAAGGGAGGGGACAAAGGAAAAGAAGGAAGGGAAAGAAAAAATTATGAAAGAAAAATGGAAACAATGCTTTTGTAAATAAGACAAGAAGGGTTAGAGGTGAGGTGAATGGGAAAAAATAATCAAGATATATCATGTACGGGTAAAAATTCCCCACAATAAATGTGACCATTATGTATATCAATAAACTTAATTAATTTTAAAAAGAAAAAATAGAATATAGGTGCAAAATTTCCTAGTAGAACAATGCAAATTAAATACAGCAACATATGAAAAGAGTATACACGAGGGCTGGGGATTTAGCTCAGTGGTTCCAGTGCCTGTCTTGCAAGCGCAAGGGCCTGGGTTCAATCCTCAGAAACCACATACAATACTGGGCGTGGAGACTCACGCCCAGCAGCAACCAGTACCACATACCACAGTGCCGGGCGTGGTGGCTCACGCCTGTAATCCCAGCACTCAGGAGGCAGAGGCAGGAGGATTGCTGTGATGTGAGTTTGAGGCTGAGCTCAGGACCAGCCTGAACTACAAAGCAAGACCCTGTCTCAAAAAAACCCACAAATTTAACAGAGTTGCAAGATAAACACAGAAAAGTCTACTATACTTTTATACACTTGCAATTTACATCTCAAATAGAAAATTAATGAAGTAATTGCATTACAAAACTATATAAAAGAATAAAATACAAAGAAATAAACTTCTACTCCAATACAAACCATCACTGAAAAACATCTAAATAAATGGAAGAGCATCCTATATCATGAATCAGAAGATTCACTGTTGTTTAGATACTACCCTTCTTAATCTAGATTCAATATGATATCAATCAGATTGTCCCATTAATATCAATAGTAAACACGTTTATCACAAGACATTGTTAAATATTCAGTGAAAAATTTTAAAATGTAGTCAAAAATTTTTAGGAAGATGTGTTAACTAAATAGTTTTACTTAATAAAGCAAGACTCATCAGCAACTTTAAAAATCTCAGGAGCACTGTGATAGCACTTTCTCAATTTATTTCACTGCAGAAGCATTTTGGTTTTGGACTGTGTACTAACATGTCAAGGGCCATTAGTGATCTCCACACACATTTTGAGAAATGCTCTTCCAAAGCATATTAATTCATTCTGTTGGTTTATTTTCTCTTCTTTATCTGATACAATGAGGTAATTAGTCAGAAAATTAAGTCCATGTGCATAAGAATACTTAGCATTTATTAAGTCAAACCATCATTGAATGTATTCATTTATGATTATTGGAAAGCTTCATACAAAGCCCCCATTCGAAACACATGTACAGTTTTATTTAGTTGTGATGCAAAAAGTCTTTCATCAGCTTGGAAAGAACATGTGCAGCTACTAGTGAATGATGAATGGCTTCTTTGATTAGACCAAGGTTCACAGTACTTTCAAATTGCCCAGTGGCTCTCAAGGAAGTAATTAATACACCAAAACAAGGACACGTCAATGTAATCAGTACAGTCTAAAGCTTGGGATCATCACAGGTCAAACAGCCCGAGTACTCAGTGAGTAAAGAGACAGAACGTAAAAAGAAATGGAAGAGAAGATTAAGAAAGAATTCGAAACACTTTTTTAAAATGAACAAAGTTAAGGTCTGATGTTTAAGGACACACCAGAAACACAGATTTGAACAAAAATTTAAAAGAAACTCAAGGAAATCACTTTTATGAAAATCTAGAGCATGGTTACTTTTACAAAAGAGCTGGATGGGGATTGTGAACATAGTTGGAAGTGGCTAGAAAAGCCCTAGTTCTTTACCTTTGTGTTATCTTGCTTTTTAAAAAATTGATATTATTGGTATATTTTGATATACATTATGATCACATTCACATTAAGTTTGTACCAGCACATGACACATCTTGATTCTCATTATTCCCATTTCCCTGCACTCCTTACAACCCCAGCCTCTACCTACATAATTTTTGTTTCCTAATTTTTTACTATCAAATTTAATAATTCATTGTACCATAATAATCCTTTATGCTATATAGGAATGTTCATGTGCTAAATTCATTATGCTATAATTAATTTTATAATAGGGGCTTTATTTTACAAATTAAAATGTTTTCATTAAAAAGTATGTATCAAGGCTGGGGATTTGGCTCAGTGATACCACTGCCTACCTTGCAAGGGCATGGTCATGAGTTTTATCTCCATACTGCCAAAAAAAAAAGTATATGTGCATAATTTCATTTTTGAAAAATTAAGTGACATTCAGGAAACGGAGGGTCACAAGGCCCTTTGTGCCTCTTGCCTTGTGAGATCACCCTATCTCCCCCCTGTCTTTCACACACAGAGAGATAAAGTGTGTGCATGTGTGTAACTTTTATAATTTTTCTAAACAGTTCTTTATAAAAGTGATCAGAATTTATTATAAAGATTTTTATTTTTTAAATGCAAAAGACATTCATAATGTGCTCTTGCTGAGATATGAAGTTTATTTTTATCTTGTAAAGTAATGAGGTTGAATTTCTAACTAGGATAATTAAGTACTGGGATGTAGTAGGAAAATGTTTCAAAAGTTGACTGTAATGATTTAAAACATCACAATTTAAACACATGTTGCAAATATTCAAAAATAAAGTTCTCATATATAGCGTACTACTGTTGTGACTTAAATATTACTATACACACTAGAAAAATTCCTAACTTTAAGTACAACAAAATATAGGATTTGTACTTGATAGGAATGGGAGATACATAAATAAGATATGCTACTAATTAAATAATTACCTATCTTCTCACTAATTCATAAATATGTCTATATGATGATGATTGTGAATATAATTATGTCTCCACCATGTAAATTTAATCTATTTTATTTCCTCCAAAGATCCTCTGGAAAAATTCTGAAAAGGTAGAAGTCATTTCTTTCTATTGGAAGCTTTCTAATAATCAGTGAAAAATTCTTTGGAAATGAAAATCAAATTAAGAAGGGCAACGACTGACTCAGCTCACACTAAACTGTTGAGTGTGGACTGACTAGAGAACAGGAGAAAGCAGAGGAAGGTGGGCACAGTGTGTGGTGGGGGGAGCCACACAGACCGCTGGAAAGGAACCACCCTGCGTGCCTGACCAGCCCCAATTACCTCAGAGCCAGGTCATAGTGTCTATGGCAAACACTCCGTATAAATCAAAGTGTTAATTCTTATTTGGGATAAAAGTGTGGCCAGGTGCTGTAGGGTCAATTTGGAAAGATCACTTGCTAATCAGCCATAGAAGTGAGGATAGAAGATCAAAACAGCTTGCAAAAGGATCCCTCCCTTACATGCCTGTGTCCTAAGGGCACCACTGCTGAGGAATACAAGCACAAAAGGTTTAGTTCATAAAAGGGACCCTCTGTTGCTCCTGGAAGAACTTTTAGAACAATTATAATCCAGTGTGTAAAGAGCAATGTTTCCTCAGATTTTTCAGTAGTTAACCAAAGCATGTATCGGAAAGAAAGTGCAAGCACATGGATATGGTTTCCCTTTCAGAAGACCAGTTCTTCCTTAGAGAATAATTTTAAAACCTAGACAAAATACACAAGCAAACTCTGTATGAAAGAATTAGAGAAATAAAAGAGCCAAGCAAAACATGAGAACCAGGACCACAGATGGAAGAAGAAGCAAATTAATACAAACACAAATCTTTCCATTTGTGTTTCCAAATATTTTCCCATTAGAAATTCTCAGAAAAATGCATCAGCCTTGGAAAACAAACATAGGTTTGTTTAGAGAAGTCACTGGAATTTAAGCAAACTTACAGGGATAGAGGTGCAGGATCTGAGTTTAGGGTTCTGAGACAGGCAGGATATAAGGAAACAACATTCCAGAAAAGCGAACGCAGACAGCATTCTGAAGAGAGTTTCAATACTGAATTTGCTGATTACATTCTGTAAGGCAAAAGATTAACAGTAGAGCCAAAAGGAAATAAAATTACAAGAGTTTTCAACAATCTCAGAATATTAACCCTTTTTTAAAATTGGAGCTCAGGGCTTATTGAAGGAAAGAATCCTGGAAGCACTGGAAGCTCTTAGGCATAAACCTCAAGAGCTTCGTCATAGTCAACAAGAAATAAGGTGCATGCGAAGCCTGAAAGAGAGCTTCAAGTCCTCTCAGCTTCTCATTTCACCTGAATAGCCTTTCCCTCCAACTACTGGCTTGAGGGTGGAAGAATTCCTCTTGGAAACAAAAACACAATCCAGAGCCTATACAGAAAGAAGCAGGAACTTCTCAGTATAGATCAGGACCTAGATACAGTGCTGACCAAAATTTAGAGTTGTCTACTGTGAACTTTAAAGTAATTGTTATTATTAAGGTATTCAAGAAAACAGGTAGACATGGTGGCACATGCCTGTAATCCCAGAACTCAGAGTGATTGAGCCAGGAGGGTCACAAGTTTGAAATTAGTGTGGGTATTTAGTAATTTGGTGAAATTTTGTCTCAAAAACACCAAAACAGAACAGAATCAAAAACCAAGGGCCGGGACTGAGGACCAGTACATAGGCTCCAGGTTCAACTCCCAAGACTAAAAAAAAGGCCTGGATTTAGATCAGTGGTGTCATGCCTGCCTCACAAGCACAAGGTCCTGAGTTCAATTTTTGGTACAAAAAAAAAAAAGAAGAAGCATGGAAAAAGGAAAAGAAAAAACAAAATTAAATTATAAATAAGATCAAGGGTTTTATGTGAAAATTGCACAACAAAATAACATGATAACTAAAATTTTAAACTCAACTTAATAGGTTTCATACTAGTCATAATTCAACTAAAATGAGATTTTATGACTTGAGTCACAACAGTGGAGGAAATCAAAATTCAAGAACAATATAATAAATTGAGCATAAAAGACATATGGAATGTAATATAAAATTTCAACATGCATGTGTTTGGAGTCCAAATGGGAGAAAAAGAGAGAATATAAAGTAGTATAAGAAGACATTGGCTCAGACCAAGCTGCAGACTGAAGGAGTGGAACACAGGAGTGTTGGGAGCCACACCTCAGAAGTTTAACCATTCTCTTTTAAGATGACCACTTTCTGGTGCTGCCCTGAGTAATCAGGAGATCTGCACTGAGAAGGAAGCTGTCAAGGTCAGTGAAATCAGGAGATCTGCAGTGCACTCTGCAGTTGCTGCCCTGATTGATTTTAATTAAACACAGAGATGGTTTGGTCCTTGAGAAAGTGAGCTAAACGACATGTGTCCCTGAAAATGCTCGATGACTAACAAAATAGTTGAAAAGGAATGCGTGCTGGCAAAACAGATTCTCTGTGCCGTAACTTGTGAGATAACCTAGAAATAAATAAATAACATGACACAATGTTTTGTCATTCTGATAACTTAGTGACTATGTTAAAACAAATGATGCACAGCTCATAGTTGGGTTAAAGTTTCAAGGAAAGACTAACCAAGATAAGGTATAGAATGAATTTGGGGGGAACTGAGAAAATGCTTGTTTAAGATTATTGTGCTTGCTCATATCCTGTGATTATTGTTAACCTTCCCACATGGTTGATGTAATCCTTTAACAGACCTAGTTTCAGTGTATAAAAGCAGCCTGAGAAATAAACGCAGTGCTCACCCAGCATTGGGCGATGAGTCCTTCCAGGGGCCTGCTTTTCTATTGTCTTTATCTCTTTCTACATCCTAACACCTCCAGCTTGAGGAACCCATTGCTCTGCCTGGCTGGCCCTGGCACAGGAGGTCATATAATAATATAAGAAACTGTCATAGACATCATAACAAACCCACTGAACTCCAGAACTGGAGTCAACAGTAAAAACCAGCTACACAGTACAGATACATTCTCTTCAGTCCAAAGGATGGAAGCCATAGAACAGTATCACAAGTTATCAAAAGTGCTAAACAGAATAAACTGCAACTTAGATTTCTATGCAAAGCAAAAACATCTTTTAATAACTAAGATACAAAAGAATGACATTTCTGGAAAGAAAATACATGGAGAATATGTTGAAACAACAGCATACACTCTAAAAGAAACATCAAAGGCAAATCTTTAGGCAGAAGAAAACTGGACCTAACTCAGAAACACAGATAATAAAATTATAGAAAACAATGGAATCCAGTAGAATGGCAAAGAATGTATAGATGTGAGTAAAACTGGATCACACACAATGATAGCATTGGTTAGGTTGTGAAATCAAGAGAGAGAACTAAAATTGAGACAATAATAACTTGAAAAAAACAACAGGATAAACGGTGATAGAGGGATCTGAAGTTCTAATATTATCTAAAATGATAGAAATGTTAATTTATGTTAAAATCAAAGGTCCATTTTGTTACTGCTAGAGTAAAAGGGTTTCAAGCAGGGGGCCAGAGATGTAGCTCAGTGGTGTCATGCCTACCTGGCATGTGCCAGGTCCTGAGTTCAACTCCTAGTACCACAAAAAAAAAAAAAAATCAGAGTAAATCATAAGAACAGTAAAAGAGCAAAGATCAAGAGAAGAAATTAAAATACAAATATGTATTAAAATAAGATTTAAAAAGGAACATGTGAAGGTAGAATGAACAAAAATTAAATTACCAGATAGTCAAAACACCTAAATATACCAGTAAATACATCACTTGCAAGTGGTACAAATGCCGATTAAAATATAAATGTACTAGGATAATATAACTTTAAATTTCAAAATATGTAAAGAAAATTATGTCATAAGAAAATATGATAGAACTATAAGAGAAGACAGAAACATACAACATATTTCTCTAGCAAACTGATAGGTAGAAAGAAACAGCAGCATAAAGTTCATCCAAATAATAAGATTATCTAAGTTGACTCACTTGAAGTATATGAAGCACAGAGCTGACTGTGACAGAACGCGTGTTGCTTCCTCGTGCATTGAAAACTTTGTTATTGCTGATGATGTGCTGGGACTTTTAAAACCGGAGTCACAAGAATTTTCAGTAAACGAACTAATTCAAACAGAGTTTTCTGGCAACAACGGAATTAAGCTGAGATTATGAGGGGAATATGTCAAATCACTTTTTGTGGAATGCAACTGATGTTCTAGTTAGGAAAAAGAAAATACCTACGTATATCAGGAGAAAAAGCCTGACTGCACATGAGGTGGGTACAAACCCATCCCCGTCGGGAGAATAACCACTGATGGTGCGTCCAGGGTCAGGGCCTGGGGAGAGAAGGCGGGTCGTCAGGAGGCCCCCAGAGAGCCGTGGCCATGTCTCCCTCTGCTTCCTTCCTCTCTCTTTCCTGCTTTCTGCTTCCTGCTGCCACGTCTTTAGCAGCGTTGCTCCTTCTTGTCGTTCTGCCGCCTGTTTCTGCACGAGGCCAGCGGACCCAGAGTGAAACATCTAAAATCAGGCATCTAAAAAACTTCTCTCTCTTTAAATTCCAGCAGCTGGGTATTTTGTTCCAGCAACAAAAGGGGACCAGTGTGAAAGGAAATGTAAATTTAACTTAAAGAAATGAAAAAGGAGGTGATAATAATAAGAGTGCACATTAATAAAATAAGAAAAAAAATAACAGAAAAATAAACAAGCCTTTTTCTGAGAAAAAACCAAAGTAAACAGCCACTAAGAGTGGCTTATAAAAGAAAGCAAGAAAACACACAAATCACCAATATCAAGGAACTATAAGGACTCTAAAAAGATATGTTGAACAACTTTACCACTAAACCTAAAACTTTAGACATTATTTAAATATTAAAATGCATGAAAATCTGCACAAGAAGCTATGAAAAATCCAAAATGTCCCATATGTATTAAAGAAGTTGACCCACAATGGTACTTATCTTTCCACAATGAAAACTGCATGAACAGAGCTGTAATGAATTCATTGGTGAAATTTTTCAAATATTCAAAAGTAAAAGAGTCACTTAGAGAAACTCTGCAGGGAGCAGAATAGAAAACAAATGGATCTTAACTCACCCTGTAAGTAAGTGACTCATACAAAAATATGTCAAGGGCACTATAAATTCCAGCAGCTGGGTAAAGATCATTTGTCCTAAAAACATACATATGAACATTTAAACAAAAAAGTATCAAACTTACCAACAAATAAAAAATAATATGCCATAAACAATATGATCTGGTCTGGAAATGTGGACATGAAAATATCAGCAAAAAATGTATCACCTTAACAGAATTGAGAAAAATCATGATATTTCACAAATATGGAAAAAGGAATTTATAAAATTTAATACAGCTCTACCACTAAAAGAATTTTATACTTCATAACAAACTAAGAATGAGATGTAAAATTCTTAAAATAATACAGAATCAATGGAAAGCCTACAAGCAACAACAATGATGAAATATTAAAAACTTTTTCAGTGAAACTAGAAATGAGATCAAGATGCTGAACATCACCACTTCTATGAGAAACTGTCCCAGAGCAACAGAAGCTGGCATTATGCTAGTAGTAAAAACATAAAAGATAAGGATGCCCACACTCCTCACTTCTATTCAACACAGGGTCAGAAATCCTTACAGAGAATTAGAAAAAAAGAAAGAAAGAGAAGTTTCAAATAAGAATGGGAGAGGACTGGCAGAAAACTGACTGGGTAAGCAGGTGTCATGCAGTGAACACCAGGAAGAAGGATCTGGGCACCATTAAACAGCACTCCAGCCCCCAGATTTGTTGTGAGCCTTAGAATCTCCATTTCCTTGTGGACCAAACTGGACACAACTGTTGCATGGGGAGGAGCCTCCACACTCATCACTTGCTTGTCTGTGGACACTGAATAGCTGCGGTAGCAGAACCTAGACAGAGGCCTTTAGTGAGTTCTTCTGCCCACTCCACCATGTCAAATAAATAAATAAATAAATAAATAATAAAATAAAAAACACCAGGAGAGGGAAGAAATCCTGTTGACTACAGCCACTGGTGAGTTGGTGGAGTCAGTTTCATCTGCAAGATTCTGGACTCTTGCAGAGCTCAAGCCTGAAGAAGTTAATTGAGCTCAACGCAGGTATTATGCCTAGAAACTAGACAAAGGATGATGGATGTCTTTGTGTGATGAATCAACTTCGATCTGTGTGCTATGGCCCATGCCACCTACAGGAGACAAAAGATTCACATCACGAAGTGCCATTTTGGTAGTATTTAGCTTTGTTTTATTGTTGTCATCATTGTTGCTACTGTTGTTATTCTTTTGCTCTTTTTCTGTGACCTCATTTTCTTTTTTCATTTCTCTCCTTTGCTGTCACTGAATCTGTCCAACTTTAAGTTTTTTCTCCCTTTAACTGCTCTTCTTTTTACAGAAGAGAGAAAATAGTCTCTTGTTTGCCTGCTGCTGCTAGGTATGCCTATTATCTTCTTATTCCTTCATCCTCTCCTGTCCTAAAGTTAAAATCAGTACCTAGAAGTTAAAGGGTTTCAGTCACCCCTAATTGCTCTTCTTTCTATATTATTGTAGATGAATATACAGAGTTTCTAGCAGTCCTATAGTTGTTAGTCAGTTCTGTCTTATATTTTTCCTCTTTGTCTCTATTGTCCTCTAGTATCTATAAGGTTCCTGAGGCCCAGGTGATCTCTATAGATGCTCCAACCTTATATCTAATCTCTCCCTTTCCTTCGATCTCTCTGCCTCCCCAACTCACCAATGACCTTTTATTTTCAAAGGGTAGTGCTGCTCTATTGTTGGATCTGTATGTTGTAAACACATTTCTGGTTAGTTCTAAATTTTGGCATATGCTCATAGATATAACTCATGAGGTTAAAAACATCAGGATAGTGGTTGTCAAAGCATATCATTTCCTGTGCTGTTTTCAATACAGTTGATGATACCAATTGTATCAAATCAACAAAGATAAGCGACTGTTTCATTCAAATACCTCCTATGGTATGCCAGAACTGAGATTACTTAAGAGCTGTTACAGATCTAAGGAGGACAGTCCAGGAAGTAGCTATTTCTTAAGGGTTCCACATGTAAGAAATAAAGAGACTTGCAACACACAATGCCCAGAACAACAGACCAGGAATTAAATCAATAGCATCAGCAACAACAAAGGAATAGAAATGAGAAAAAATTCCAAAACCCAGACATGAAGGGGAAAGGCAAACAGAGCAAACTGAACCTCAATCATCAGGATTCTCTGATATGGTAACAAAAGAAAGCTAGTAAAATGGAAATCAGAAATAATCTCTAAAATAAAAACAGACAGGGTCCACAGTGAAAGAAATGAAAAATAACAAACACTAAAGAAGAGTTCAGGAACTTGTTAGAATCTCAAATAACAAAAGCAATGGAACCTGCTAAACAGCTTCAAAGAGTTCCAGGTGATTAGAAATGTGAACGAAAGTTTGCAAAGTAGGATGAATGAAGCTGAGGACCAAATTTCAGACCTAGAGGACAGGACTGTAGGCATTGAACAGGAAAGGCATAATTCATGGAAAATGGCAAGGGACCATGAGAAATCAAGCCAAAAACTTCTAGAATATATAAAGAAGAATAAGATAAGACAGATTGGAGTCACTTAGGAAGCAGGATGCAGTGCAAAAGACATTTTAAACAAAAACTGTACACAGATATAATGGCATCAGATTTCACAAGGAAAATATTTTGACATACAGATAAGTGAGGCATAAAGGAGTCCAAATGGCTATAATATTTTTTTAAATCTACAAGTAAGCATATAATTATCAAGTTTCCAGATATCAAATAAAAGAATTAAAAACTGCAAGCAGTTAGAGAAAAGGAAAAAAAGACACATACAAAGTTAAGTCCATCAGGATCAAAGCAGGCTTTTCAACCCAAATACTCAATGCAAGGAAAGCCTGGAGTGAAGTGTTTCAAGCATTGCAAGAAAAAAACCCTCCAACTTAGACTGATCTATCCTGCAAAACTACTTTTTAAAATCAATAGGAAAATAAGATATTTCCATGACAAAAAACACTTCACAAATATGAAACTTATACTCCAAAACATTCTAAAGAGTATCTTGGAAAAAAGAAAGAGGGTCACAAAGCCATCAGACCCAGCAGAGTGAACTCATGAGGCAAGACAGGAAACTGAATGGAAAGGGGAAAAGCAAACAGTAAAAGAGCCTAGTGGAGGAAAACATCATGACAGCTCTAAATCAATCCATATCAGTCATGACCATTAATGTCAAAGGCCTCAGTATGCCAATTAAAAGACACAGAATGGCAGAATGGATTCAGAAGCAAGATCCTACAAGATTATGCATACAAGAAACACATCTAATTCAGAAAGAAATTTATAGACTGAAAGTAAAAGGATGTAAAACAGTTCTCCATGCCAACAGGAAACTGCAAAAAAAACAAAACAAAACAAAACAAAAAACAGGAATGGTTCTACATTTGCAGACAAAATAGATTTCAAGCCAAAACTCATTAAAATGACCAAAAAAGGATATTACATCCTGTACAGGGAACAATCCAAGAGAAAGAAATGCCACTCATAAATATGTATGCACCAAATTTTAATGCACCCAACTATATAAGACAAATATTAATGGACATGACAAGCCAGATAAGCACTAATACAATAATAGTAGGGGAATTTAATAACCTGCTGTCACAAATAGACATACTGACTGGACAAAATATCAATGAAGAAATAATTGAATTAAACCAAACTTTTGAAAAAATGGACTTAATAAATGCATACAGAGTATTTCACTCATAAAGTCAGGATATAAATTCTTCTCAGCTGCTCATAGAACATTCTCCAAAAGAGACCACATATTAATTCATAAAAACATGTTTAAGTAAATTCAAAGGAATTGAAGTTATCTCCTTATACTGTCAGAACATAGTGCCTTGAAATTGGAGCTCAGTAGCAAAAAAATTTCAGGATCCTCACAAACACCTGGAAATTGAACTACATTCTATTGAACAACCAATGGGTCACAGAAGAAATTGAAGAGATTTTACAATTAAATGATAATCCTAGTACAACATGCAGGAATTTATGGGGACACGATGGAAACAGTTCTATGAGGGAAGTTCATAGCAGTAAGCACCCACACCAGAAAAACAGAGCAAGCTCAAATAAACAATACAATGCCAAACCACAAGCTACTAGAAAAAGAGGAACAAGATCAACCCGAAGCTCATACTAACAAGGAAATTATAAGGATTATAGCAGAAATTAATGCAAGGGAGACTAAGGAAACAATACAAAAAAAATCAACATACTGAAGAGGTGGTTCTTTGAAAGGATAAACAAAATGACAGCCCCTAATGCAAGCAAAGGAAGGAAAAGGCTCAAATCCATGCTGTTAGCAATCAAAAGGTGAGAACCACCATAGATTCAGAAGAAGTCCACAGGAGAATAAATACCTACTTGACAATTTGTACTCCAATAAGATGGAAAACAGAAGAAATGGATAGATCCCCAGACACAGATGAATTTCTAAAGTTGGATGAAGATATAAAAATATAAGCACCCCAGTATCAATCTGTGAAACTAAAAATGCAAAAAAACCTAATGACAAAGAAAAGCCCTGGTCCTGATAGCTTTACTGCTGAATTCTACAACTTTTAAGAAAAAGTTAATGCCACTATTTCTCAGACTATTTAATGAAATTGAAATGGAAGCAGTACCCGCAAATTCATTCCTAGAAGCAGCCATTACATTGATTCCAAAAGGAGAGAAAGATCCAACCAAAAAAGAGAACTATGGGCCAATCTCCCTAAAGAAAATTCATGCAAAAATCCTCAGTAAGATCCTGGCAAACAGAACACAGAGAGGCATCAAGAAGATCATACTCATTGACCAAGTTGAATTCATCCTAGCGATGCAAGGATGATTCAACATAGATAAATCACTAAATATAAGATCCTATATTAACAGACTTAAGGACAAAAACCATATGGTTATCTCAATAGATGCAGGAAACACATTTGACAAAATCCAACACTCATTCATGACAAAAACGTTACAGAAAATCAGAACAGATGGACTTTATCTCAAACTAATAAAAGCTGTTTACAAAAACCAAAAGCCAGCATCATAATAAATTATCAAAATCTGACAACTTTCACACTAAAATCAGGAACAAGACAAGGATGTTCACTATCACCACTCCTATTCAATATAGTCCTGGAAACATTTGCCACAGCATTTAGACAAGAGAAAGACATAAAAGAAATAAAGATAGGAAAGGAAGAAGTTACATTGTCATTATTTGCTGATGACTTGATATTCTATATAGAGGATCCTAAAATTTCAGGGCCAGGGATTTAGCTGAGTGGTTCCAGCACCTTGCAAGCACAAGGGCACAGGTTCGATCCCCTGGTAACCACATACAATACTGGGCATGAAGACTCACATCCAGCAGTAATCAGTACTAGATACCACAGTGCCAGGCGTGGTGGCTCATGCCTGTAATCCCAGCACTCAGGAGGCAGAGGCAGGAGGATTGCTGTGATGTGAATTGGAGGCTGAGCTCAGGGCCAGCCTGAACTACAAAGCAAAACCCTGTCTCAAAAAATAAAACAATTCAATCAAAGGACAGCTAGACTTAATTGGCAAATTTAGTAGCATAGCTGGATACATGGTCAAAAATCAATCATCTTTGCAAAAACAAACAACAGACTCATTGCAAGAGAAATTGGAGAGTCAATTCCTTTCACACAATAGTGCCCCCCCAAAATAAAATATCTAGGAATTAATCTAACAAAGAGGGTAAAAGGCTTCTACTCTGAAAACTACAGCACTCTAAAAAGGAGATTGGAAAGAATATCAGAAAATAGAAAGACATCTTTGTTCCTGGGTAGAAAGAACCAATATTGTCAAAATAGCTATACTCCTAAAATTACCAAATAGATTCAATGCAACCCTCGTTCAAATCCCAACAGTATATTTCACAGAGCTTGAAAATATAATCCAAAAATTCATCTAGAACCAGTAGAGACCTAGAATAGCAAAAACAATTCTAGGCAACAAGGACATGGCAGGGGATATCACAATCCCCAACCTAAAACTATACTATAAAGCCATTGTGATAAAAACAGCATGGTATTGGCAAAGAAACAGACCTGAAGACCAGTGGAATAGATTAGAAGATCCGCAAACAACTCCAGATACATTAATTTACCTCATCTTTGACAAAGGAGCCAAATATCCTCAACAGAGGAAAGATAGCCTCTTTAACAAACAGTACTGAAAAAAGTAGGCTTTAACCTGCCAAAGACTGAAGCTTGACCTATCTCATTCACCATGTACTAAACTAAAATCAAAGTGGATTAGAGACTTAAGTATTAAAACAGAACCACTAAACCTGCTGCAAAACAAGTTATGTAAAACTCTTGGAGACATTGGCATAGGGAAAGACTTTATGAACAAAACTTCTATAGCACAAGAAATAGCAAAAGAAATCAACAAATGGGATCTCATCATATTTTAATGTGATTTTTTTTATAAAATAGAGTATTAATCTTCCATAAGGAATTATAAATTTGAGTCATTTATACTCAAATAGACATACCTTTAGGATATACTCATAAGTGAAATAAATAGGTCACAGATGTGTAAATACTGTATGTTTTTCCTAGTATGAGAATGTGAAGATGCAAATGAGTTCTAGAATGTATGATAGATACTGTGAAACAGAAAATATTTAAAGGGACATGGGGTGTAGGGGTAAATATCAAAAGGAAAGAAATAATATGATTTCAAAAAAGGAACTACAGCATATGTATATAGGGGGTGGGGGTTGTAGAGTGGTTAGGGGAATGGGAAAAAATGAAAATTAAGTTGTGTCATATACTGGTACAAATTCTAAATGTTGATGTGTATATAAAATGTACCGATAAAAAATTCATTTTTTAAAAAAGCTTTCTGCACAGCCAAAGAAACCATAGGCAGAGTGAAAAGATAACCAAAAATTTGGGGGAAAAAATTACCAGTTTTTTTTTTATCAGAAAAAGGACTTTTATCTAGAATATATAAAGAGTCTTTAAAAATCAGCCCACCTAAATTTAAAGATCCAGTTCAAAAATAGCCATCCGAAATGAGCAGACACATTTCAGAGGAAGAAGTAAAAGCAGCTAAGAAGTATATGAAGAAATGCTCAACATCACTGGTCATTTGAGAAATGCAGATGAAAACAACACTGAGATTCCAACTCACTCCACAAAGAACAGCTACTGTCTCAAAATTAATCAGCAACAAATGCTGGAGAGGATGCAAGGAGAAAAAAAACCCTTTTCCAGTATTGGAGGAACGTAGACTGGTACAACCACTGTGGGGATCAGTTCCTAAAAAAACTAGGATTAGAGGTCCCATTTGATCCTGCTATTCCCCTGCTGAGCATATACACAAAAAAATTGAAAGATTCATATCACAGTAACATATGTGCACCCATGTTTATAGCAACTCAATTTGTGATAGCTAGATCTTGGAAACAACCCAAATGCCCATCAATTGGATGCTGGATTAATAAGATGTGATTTTTAAATTATATAATGGAGTATTACTCTGCCATAAAGAAGTTTAAATAAGTTTAAATCCTTATAGTCAAATGGATATACCTTGAGGACATACTCGTAAGTGAAATACATAGGTCACTGATGTATTAATACTATATCTTTTCTCTGACATGAGATACTAAAGATGTAAATGAGTTCTAGAATGTATGATAGATATTATGAAATAGAAAATATTCAAATGGTACAAAAAAAGAAAACAAAGGAATGGGAGAAGAGAAATTGCAGTATTTGCTACAAATATAATCTACAAAGAAAACCCTAAACACTCAACTGTCACCCATAGCAAAATGTTAGAACCACTAAACAAGTCCTGTAAGGCAGCAAAATACAAAATCAGTAGGCTCAATTCAGTAGCATTTCTATGGAATAATAATCAGCTATTAAAAATAAATCAAAATATCAATCCCAGGTATAATAATTTACAGATAATAAATCACAAGGAATACATCTAGTCAAGGAGCTACAATGAAAGTTTCAAAGAAGTCATGAAAGAAATCAAAGACATGACAAAATTGACAGATATTCTATGTTGATGGCTTGCAAGAACTCATAATATTATAACATGTATCCTATGAAGTAAACTTCAGATTCAATGCAGTCTTTACCAAAATTCCTCAGTGTCCATTTAAGAAAAAAATGCAAAACTTACATATACCTATAATACCTCTGAATAGCCAAGAGGATCATGATCAAAAACAACAAGTGTGATACCATGTAATATCAAACTGTTCCACAAAGCTATAGTAAACAAAGCAGCATGGCACTGGTATAAAAACAGATATCTTGACCAGAGAAACATAACTAATAGCCCAGAAATGAATCCACACAGATAGAACCAATTGATTTTCAGCAATTACAGAAGGGGAAAATGGCAATACCTCCAACAGGGTTGGAAAAATGGGACATCCACATACAGAGAATGGTACTGAACCCTTATCTCATATCATTTAATAAAATATTCAAAACTGATTAAAGAACTAAAGACCTGGAAATGAAAAACTACTAGAAGAGAATACTGGGAAAAAATACATAACATTGTCAGAGCAATGAGGTCTTTTTATTGTTTTTTGTTTTCTTTTCTTTTAGTTTTGGTTTTTGAGGTTTTTGGGGATTTTTGCTTTGGTTTAATCTCCAAAGCTCAGGAAAAAGTAAACAATAAACAAATGAGATTAAATCAAACTAAAAAAAAACTTCACAACAAAGGTAACAATTGAAAATGTAAAGAAATAACATATAGATTGGAAGAAAATATTTGCAAACCATGATTTATGAAAAGATTATGTCCAAAATATATAAAAATTCAAACAACTCAGTAGCAAAATAACAACTAAACCAAAGCAAAAGTGGATTGTTCAAGAGAAGACATAGGAAAGATGATGTGACAAAATGTTCGACACTGCTAATCAAGGAAATGCAAATTAAAAACAGTGAACTAAGCCAGTTGCTGTGGTGCTACCTGCGGCATTCAGCACTTAGGTGGGTGAGGCAGGAGGACTGCCAGGAGTTTGAGGCCAGCCAGGGCTACATAGCGAACTCAAGGGCAGCCTGAACTACTCAGTGATATTCTGTCTCAGAAGAAATGAAGCATCATCTCAGACACCTGTCAGAAAGGCCATTCTCAAAAAGGCCCCGAGAGAAAGTACAGAAATGTGGACACTGAACACTGCTGCTGGAAATGTAAGTTAGAACAGTCATATGAACCACTCCATAGATATTTCTCCAAAGCTGTAAATAGAATTATAATATGACAAGCAGTCCTACTTCTGAGTATTTATGCCACGATTTGAAATTAATCTGCCCAAGAGATGTTGCTGCTAGGTTTGCTGCAGGTGTATTCACAACAACCAGGTTATGGAATCAGTCTAATCATCTAAGGATGAAGGATAAAGAAAATGCAGTTAAGTATGTACACAGTACTCCACACAACGGAATACTGCTGAGCCTTTAGGTTATAAGCTGGCTCAGAGAGATAAATATTGCACGTCGCCCTTATACGTGTGCTCTAAAACAATCAACTCTCTAAAGCAGACAGTAAACTGGTAACTGCAGACTGGAGGCTGGGGTGACGGGGAAAAGAGATTAAAAGAGACAAAGTCCCAGATAGGAAGAATAAGTTCACTCTTCCTTTCTATTTCTGTTTCTTTCTCTTTTTTTAAATTTATTTGAAATCTTTATTGGTACATTACATATACAAATCATGATTGCACTCAACAATGGGAATTTGTACCAGTATATGACATAACTTAATTCTCATTTTTCCCCATACCCTACCCCCCTTGTATACAACAAGTAAAACTTCAACCCTTGTATACATAAACTTTGTTTCTTTTTTATTGTCATAATTTCATTGTTTTTCCCCCTTCACCCCATTTTGCTTTGAGTGTTTTCTATTTCACAATATAAATATACATTCTATAACTCATTTACATCTTCATTTTCTCATACCAGAGAAAAGATACTATATTTATACATCAGTGACCCATTTATTTAATTTATGAGGATGTTCTCAAGGTATGTCCACTTAAGTACAAATGCTTCATACTTATCATTTTATATGGCAGAGTAATACTCCATTCTGTAGAAGAACCTCTTTCTTTTGAAATCTAGTATGCACCACACAGAATATAGTTAAATACAGCTACAAGGGGAATTTCAAATGTTGGTACCTCTGTCCACAAACTTGATTCTTTCCATGATTCTGATCACAGAATTAGATGAAATTCAAATCAAATTCAGTGCTTCAGATCAAGGTCCATCTTATAGAGACATCTGACACAAATTTCCTCCAGTTTGGTTTGTGTCAGGAATCATGGAGAGGACTGAATGTGTGGACTGAGGTACCAATGCATTTGAAGAGATAAGTATGTTAACTGACTGGATTAAATTATTCTACATGGTGCTCATGAATCACAGTATCACTGCATTCTCTATAAATATACAAATCACTACGTGTGAATTTAAAATTCAAAAATATGGACATTTTGTGGAGGTTTTAAGTTGTCAGAGTGGTACACTGGTATAACCCAGCACCTGGAAGGCTGAGACCAAAGGCCAACCAGAGCTGAAGGTCAGCCTCGGCTATATGCTGAGGTTAGATCCACCCTGACTGAATGCCCTGCTGTGACAAGCAGTGTGGAGGGTTTAAATAATGATATGAGCTATAAAACAAGTTTGAAAGGCAGTTTGTGTATAATAATTCAAAAAGAGTCACAGTCCAACAGAATTCGCAATCTACAACTAGTAGGTGAATTCAGAAAATATTCTGGATAAAAGGTTAATATGAAATGTCCACTCTTTCAATAATTAAAAGCAATTTGAAAATAACTTTGTGTGTGTGTGTGTGTGTGTGTGTGTGTGTGTGTGTGTGTGTGTGTATTTGTGACAGGGTCTCGTTTTGTGGTTCAGGCTGGCCCTGAGCTCAGCCTTCAACTCACATCACAGCAGTCCTCCTGCCTCTGCCTCCTGAGTGCTGGGATTACAGGTGTGAGCCACCACGCCCGGCACTGTGGTATGTGGTACTGATTACTGCTGGGCGTGAGTCTCCACACCCAATAGTATATGTGATTACTGGGGAATTGAACCCTGGTCCTTGCGCTTGCAAGACAGGCACGGAACCACTGAGCTAAATCCCTGGCCCTGAAAATAACATTTTTATAAACTCATTGTTATGCCACTGAAAACACCTAGTATCAAGAACAAAATAGTAACACAAGTTCAAAAAGTGGGCATAGAAAACTATAAAAATTACTGACTGAGGGAAATCAACAGAGACCTGAATATAGTTAATATTTATCTGTATTACACTCTTCAATGTATCTATGTTAAATATGTCATTTCTCACAAGAAGTAACTTTGGATACTTAAATGCTGGCAAGATAATCCCAGCAATTAAGTACAGCTGCAGAAGGC
>PVIR01017658.1:0-34727 GCA_004026965.1 Petromus typicus | reverse complement strand
TGCTGGGATTACAGGCGTGAGCCACCACGCCCGGCACTGTGGTATGTGGTACTGGTTGCTGCTGGGCGTGAGTCTCCACGCCCAGTATGGTATGTGGTTACCAGGGAATCGAACCCGGGCCCTTGCGCTTGCAAGACAGGCGCTGGAACCACTGAGCTAACTCCCCAGCCCCTCCTATGTTTAGATCTTTAATCCATTTGGAATGTATCTTTTTTTCCTTGTGTGTGTGTGTACGTATATCAGGAGCTAGTTTGAATTTTCTTCCATAAATAGAGTTATCTTGTGTTATTTGCTTTGAAAGTCATCATCATCATATACTAAGATGTGCAGAGATCTGTTTCTTGACCCTTCTGTTTTGTTCTTCTTTAAGCCAGTACTAATATAGGGGAAGTAGGGACCAGGGAGTTAGCTCAGTGGTTCCTGCACCTGTCTTGCAAGCTCAAGGACCCGGATTCGATCCCCGGTAACCATATACCATACTGGGCGTGGAGACTCATGCCCAGCAGCAACCAGTACCACATACCACAGTGCCGGGCGTGGTGGCTCACGCCTGTAATCCCAGCACTCGGGAGGCAGAGGCAGGAGAATTGCTGTGATGTGAGTTTGAGGCTGAGCTCAGGGCCAGCCTAAACCACAAAGCAAGCCCTTGTCTCCAAAAAGTAAATAAATAAATAATAATAATATAGGGGAAGTACCTTGTTAGGTGTCAGATATACCAGGTTCATGTTCACCAAAACTGAAGAATGAATTCTCAGTAACAATGTAGGCAAAGAGAGGAAAAATCTATTCAGAGACAAGTTCCTGAGAGACAGGAGACCTAAAATTGAGTTGCTGTGGACCCCAATTCACAGAGTAAGTTTTGTAGAGCAACATCGCAAGGTGTGTATAAAATCACAAGGTGAATACAATTTGGGCCAAACTATGAACAACCAATAAGATTACAAGTATAGTCACCTAGGTATTGTTATTACGTGTGTGTGTGTGTGTGGTACCAGGGATCAAACTCATGACCTTGCATTTGCAAGGCAGGTGGTGGTACTTCTGAGCTAAATTCCCAGGTCCCCCCACCCCCGCTTAAGTAATTATGATCCAGTGGGGAAGCAGGTCAAGTAGCAAGTGCACATGGAAAGAACAAGGACCTTTCTAGAAAGAGATGATCGAGAGATCCTAGTCACCCACCAGAGTGATGTCCACCTAGACTTTACTGGACCAGGTGATATCAATTAGAGTATAACTTTCATGTTATTGCTTATCCCTTAGGGAGGCATGTAGGCCTGGTCATGGTGCCTTTATCCTGGAGCCCGGGCCTCAACAGATGGACGCACTCTAGCCATGGTTGTAATGTGTTCTCATCTTCTGCACTGACCCCTTCAAGAGCTTAACCTTGTCTGACTGCCTATAATTTTTCTACCGAACTAAGCTGTCTATAGTATTATCAAAGTGTTTTTTTTTTTTTCCAGTATAAGAGATTGGGCCTAGGGCATCACACTGAGTTACAGTCCCAGTCTTTTTCACTTTTTATTTTTGAAACAGTATTTTGGTGTGTAGTTCAGGCTGCCCTTGAACTCACTATGTAGCCTAGGTTGGCCTCAAACTCAGGAGAATTCTGCCTCAGCCTCCCAAGTGCTAGAATTACAGATGTGCACAACCACACCCAGATTACTTTTTATTTTTTCTGACTGGGTCTTGTTATGTGGTCTAGGCTGAGTTTGAATTTACAAACCTACTGTCTCAGCCTCTGAAGTAGCTGGTATTACAGGCCTGTACCACCACGCCCAGCTGTATTTTATTTTTTCTTTGCTTGGATTGTTTCCGTTTTGTTGGGCAAGGCAACCAAACCCAGAGCCTTGAGTATGCTAGGCAAGTGCTCTACCACTGAGCTAGATCCCTAAGCCAGTATTACAGTATTTTAATCATTGTACTTTTATAGCTCTGTATATTTTGATCTCTGATCTTTCCTTCCTGAAACACACCCTCTTCTTTGTTCCCATGTGCCCCCAGGTTTTTCTCTGTCTCTGCTCATCTCATAAGCATTGCTGTCTTCAGGATTTCAGCCCATTCTTATTCTATATACCCTCCCTTGGTGAGCTTATCCACTCTCATCCTGAAGGCTCTCACATACACACCTCTATTCCAGGTGTTCCTAAATAAACCTTTCAACAATAGTGACATCAAACAACCTATGAAAAACTGAACTCATCTGTTCTCCTTATTCATTCAGCAATAACCCTCCTCTGGGCTGATGCCACATGCCTATAATCCCAGTACCCTGGGAGACTGAGGCAGAAGGATCGCAAATTCAAGCCTGGCCTGCAACTTTGACCTTGACTCAAAAGAAAAAGAAGCTTGGGATGTAGCTCTGTTTGAGGTCCAAGTTCAATCTGCAGTACTGTAAAAATAGAATAACAAAAACTACTCTTCTAGTGTTTCCTTTACTGAATAAATAGCACAACTAGCCAGAAACTTGCTTGTTTTTATGGTCTCTGTCCTTTCTCTTCAGATCCACCACTGAGTCATGCTCACTGTATCTCTAGAGTCCGCCCAATTCTCTCCAGTCACCATGACCCTAGTTCAGGCCTCTTTCATAATGCGTAATTGCAGTTACTACTTATAATATCCTTCTCTTTCATTCTGTCTCTCTGTCTTTGAGATTGAATCCAAGAGCTCGCACATGCTAGGCAAGAGCTCAGCCACTGAGCTACATCCACAGTCTTTCTACAAGTGTTTTACACACAATGTCTTTGCTAAGTTGCCCAGGTTGGCCTTGACCTTGCCATTCTCTTGCTTCAGCCTCTGAAGTAGGTGGGATTACAAGTGGGCATCACTGTGCCCCGCCCTGATCTCCCTCTTATCCTTCCTGGAATTCAACCTCTACACCAAAACCAGTGTAGAGATTAAATTTATTATATGTGCTGCTGAAGCGAGCACAAAGGATTAAATTTATAAAATGTAAATGTAGCCACTCTGCTAGTTAAAAAAAAAAAATGCTTCCCAGCAGGGGATGTGGTGAACACCTGTTATCTTAGCATCCTGGGAGGCTAAAACGGATTAAAGTTCCACTCCAGCCGGAGAAATTTAGTGAAATCCCGTCTCAAAACATCAAAAGGGGCTGGAGACCAGTTTTGTGCGAAGGCCCTAGGCTCAGTCCCTAGGACTGGTGTATGTGCTTGGGGAAAGGCAACCTCATTTCCTAAC
The DNA here is from genome assembly GCA_004026965.1 of Petromus typicus. NCBI lineage: Eukaryota > Metazoa > Chordata > Mammalia > Rodentia > Petromuridae > Petromus > Petromus typicus. The sequence continues at coordinate 31,532 of PVIR01017658.1, read as the reverse complement.
AGGAATTAACATCTTTGATAAGGTCCTGGCATGAGGTGGCTTGTTCGCCCACTACTTCGTCACTTTTTATTAGAAACTTTTTTCAGTACTTGACAGAGGATGCTCTAGTCTCTCCAAGGACAATAGATACTCCTCTATTCTTTACTGATTTACCAATTTACAGGTTACACGTTTCTTGTATTTCTTGTGAAACTTCTTTCCCTGCCCCAAGCGCCCTGTACACCCCATTATAACCGCACCCACTCCAACATCTCCAGACAATGCACTCCTGGGGGACCGCGCTTGTTCCCAGCCTCAAGCACCGAGGACAGGGCACAGCATTATGAACTTGGAAAAGCTAATGCAGGATGCTGGATGTGGGAGAGAACGTCCTGCAACTCCTAGGTTCTCCGTTGGGCGAGTGCGCAGCAGGGAGGTGGGCTGGCTGAGCGGAACTTAACTCTCAGCCCCGCCCATCTCTCCGCCCGGAGGCCTGCCAAACCCCCACTTCCGGTGACGAAGCAGGAAGTGGGTTTGACCCTCCTAGGATGCCGCGCCGGGTTCCGATTTTAACTGCTGGCAGCGGAAGGGAGAGGTTGTGATGGCTGCGCTGGACCCGGAAGTGCTGCCCCCGGCCTCTGCCCCTGGTAAGGCGTGGAGTCCAGAGCTTGGAGAGATGTGGGCGCCTGTTTCTACCCTGCTACTGCCCTGGTCATTTATTTAGCTGTTACTCAGGCCCGTCTTCCCTGCCCTGGTCGTGCGTCCGGCTCCGCCTAGTACTACCGCGCCTTTTTCGTGCTGGGTTGCATTACTTCGCCTTCTCCCTGGGTTTCGGTGTGACTTTACTTTGAACTCTTTGCCCTTGGCAAGTGCCGCCGCTGTCTGAGCGGAGCCCCAGCGCCTGTCTCCGAGCGCTCCTGTGTCCTTCAGTCCCTTAAATGACGTGGCAGGTGGCAAGATCTCTATGCGGGTGGCAGGATGTACCCTTCGCGGGGGTGACTGACGTGGTGACCACAGAGAGTGGGAAAATGCCCATTGACCTAGCGCTTTCCTTTTTCGCATTTTATTGTTCTGCTCGCGGACTAGATTTGGAATGGTATGAGAAATCGGAAGAAGCTCCTGACCCCGGGATAGACCTGCTTGAGACTCACTCTGCCCAGGAACCTCCCAACCCTTCCGAGCTCTTTTACCCAAGAGACTGCTTGGTACCAGTGGTGTTTCCTGGACCTGTGAGCCAGGAAGGTTGCTGCCGGTTTACGTGTGAACTTCTAAAGCACATCATGTACCAACGCCAGCAACTGCCCCTGCCCTACGAACAGCTCAAGCACTTTTACTGCAGAACATCTCCCCAGGTGCGAGAGAATGGGTGGGAAGACTTCGTGGGCCTTAGATGGTAGGCAGGGTGAAAAGGGGTCCGAGCAACCTTTCAAGGCTTGTGTCAGGTATAGCAGCTGTCTGTAAGGGCTCCAGTTTTTGGTAGCTTATCTGGCTCCTCTTGTTCTTCCTTCCGAGACTCCTGTTGTGTGTTGCATTTGGATTTCATGAACTTCCTTTTAAAAGTGTGGGTGAACCTAGGACCTTTTGTGAGGTTGCGGGGTGAGATACAATGTGGTTCAGGCTGGCGTTAAATTCACTATGTAGCCCAAGCTGGCCATGAACTCACAGTGATCTTCCAGCCTCAGCTTGAGTGTTGCACTTTGATTACAGGTATGTACCGCCATGCCTGGCATCTTTTTTTTGAGAAAGGGTCTTGCTTTTGTAGTTCAGGCTGGCCCTGAGCTCAGCCTCAAACTCACAGCAGTCCTCCTGCCTCTGCCTCCTGAGTCCTGGGATTACAGGCTTGAGCCACCACACCTGCCACTGATTGCCGTGGGCGTGAGTCTATGTGGTACTGATTGCCGTGGGTGTGAGTCTCTACACCCAGTATTGTTGCATGTGGTTACCATGGATCGAACCTGGGCCCTTGCACATGCGAGACAGGTGCTGGAACCACTGAGCTAAATCCACGGCCCCCCTGGCATGTATGTTTTAAAAACTTGTTGCCTTGCTCTGTGTTGCCTGTTCTCTAGTTCTTTACTCTAAGCACTTGTCTTCTGGTTCCTTTTCTCTTCCTTCGTTTTTTCTGTTTAGGTGAGATCATGTATTAGTAACCCGTGTATTTAACTTACTGCGTTTGACTGGAGGGCCTCCAGGATTATCTTTCTTAGACCATACACTCCTTATTCCTGTGCTTCTGTCTGGATGTCCTCTAGCCTCAGAGTACGATCTTTACTGTTCTGAGAGTAGGATAATCATGGTTGTGTACAAAGACCATATTTTCCTTTACAACCTAATGGTCTCTGATAAGGTTGTTCATTGTGTGTGTATAGCAGGTCATTGATCTAGAAATCCAGTCTGTCTGTATGTCCCCCTGGTGGAGCTCTTGCAAGGGCAGACACTTTCATATATATATATATATATATATTTTTTTTTTTTTTTTTTTTTGGTGACAGAGTCATGTCTTGTAGTTCAGGCTGGCACTGATTTCACTGTGTAGCCCAGGCGAGCCTCAAACTCACAGCAGTCCTCCTACCTCTGCCTCCTGAGTTCTGGGATTACAGGTGTGAACCACCACAACTGGCCATCTCATGTACTTTTTGTCTCTCACGTGCTCTGTCCTCATAGGCAGAGGACAAGATAAGGAAGAAACCTCGGACCTCCAGTGAAGTGAGCAGTAAGAAGTGCCAGCAAGTCCTGGAGGAGCTGGACAGCGTCCTCAGCCACCTGAAGGACCTGTTTGCCCGGACTCTGGTACCCCGAGTGCTGATCCTCCTCGGGGGCAGTGCCATAAGCCCCAAAGAGTTCTACGAACTTGACCTATCCCGGCTGGCCCCCCTCAGCGTGGACCGGACCCTGAGCACGCCTGCCTGCCTGCGCCGCCTCTTCAGAGCCGTCTTCCTGGCGGATGCCTTCAGCGAGCTGCAGGCTCCTCCACTCATGGGCACTATCATCATGGTGCAGGGTCACCGAGACTGTGGAGAGCAGTGGTTTCGACCCAAGCTCAACTACCGAGTGCCCACCCGGGGTCACAAACTCACCGTGAGCCTGTCCTGTGGCAGACCCTCCACCCCAGCCTTGGCCTCCGAGGATTACATTTGGTTCCAGGCACCAGTGACGCTTAAGGGTTTCCACGAGTGACTGAGGGCACCTCCTGCTCTAAAAGCACGTTGGCTGCATGCTCCGTCCCTGTGGTTACTGGTCCCCGTGTCTTGTGAGCTGAGTTCTTCCTGGTGAGAGAAGGCGGTGCTGCCTCCCTCCCTCTTTGAGCTTCTGGTGGGCGGAAGGTGTGGCCTGACCAAAATCACTGTCACTGAGCAACCTCTCTGAATCAAGTTGGTCTCTCCAGAGGGTGCCAGGCATGTTTCTATTTGGGCTTGGAGAGAAAAGGTGGGGCAGTAGCCGGACTCCTGCTGAGGCGGCTTTCTCTGTTTTAGCTGAGTCCTTGCAGGGTCTTTCAGGTTAATAATGTGTACACAGCTCATGATGGATGAATTTATGAAATGAATAGAATCATATTAAAATTTCCTGAAATTATTGACTCAAGAGACTTCAGCCTTGAGGTGCTTTTGATTTTCTGTGCCTCTTTTGCTTTAGGGTTTTCAGGATTGTTTTAAGAGTAGTTTTTTTCTTTTCCTCAGCCGCAGGCCAGTACGGAAAGTGAAATGACTTCGGTAAGAAGTGTGATGGCAGGGTTGGGATGAGAGCCCCCATCAACTAACTTCTAGCCCAGCAATCTTTCCTTGTCACATACAGATCTGTATGAGCCTTAAGTACTCCTACATTTGTGTGCCCAGAGCAGAGGTCATCTTGGACAACATCTGGGGTCAGAGTTTAGCTTATCAGCACGTTTGGTGTGAGTGCAGGTCTGTAAGAGGCACAGCGCGGCCTTTGCTTGGTCTATAGTTGAGGGAATGCTGCAGGCAGCTGCTCCCTGCAAGACTGTATCTGTTCCTTGGCAGATGGTCACCTGTAACCTGTTGTTGGATGTCCTGGGTACTAGTCAGGACAGAAGGCTTCCTCGTGTCAGGCTGGTTGAACTTGGCCATTGATGAGCACAGGCCCCAGGCCAGGCTTGGGGCACTGTGGTCAAGAGGGTTCCTGGAGCCCTCTTGTTCTGTTCTGTTTTGGTTTGTTTGTTTTTGGAGACAGTTTCACTGTGTGGTTCAGGCTGGCCCTGAACTTAGTGTGCATGTAGCCCAAGCTGGCCTTGAACTCACAGTGATCCTCCTGCCTCTCCCTCCCAAGTACTGGGATTACAGGTGTGTGCCACCACACTCGGCTTCTTGTTCTATTCTGAAGTTCTGGGGCTGGGGCGTGTGTTCACCTCCGATGCGGCCAGTGTGAGGGGAGGGTCTGCAAGATGGATGAAGAATGGCTCTTCATAAGGTGCATTGCCTCTGACTACTTGGGGATCCTATGGGGTGCTCTCTTTTCAGCTAGATGTTTATTGGTTCCCTGCTGTTTTTTTGATGGCTGCTGGCCGTAGCTATTGGCAAAACCTACCATCCTGCCTGTGGCAGTTTCTCTTCAGCTGTGTCTGACAAGGCCTGTGAACCTCGCAAATGAGCTTTCTGGCCCAACACAGCCCTCACCACAAAGGGGTGGTGCTCTTGGGCCCTGGGAAAGGAAACCCCGTGCTCATTTCCTGGAAGCAAATCGAGAACGGAGTCCTAACCCAGCTGGTAATGGAGATGGTGTGGCCCTTAAGTGTGCCTGAACATAAAAGGGGCAGCAGTACAGATGGCGCAAGCTTGTTGGGTTAGATAAGATATGTAAAGTGCTCAAAACATAGCGTCTGGTGTGTATGTAGTATATTTATTTATTTATTTATTTTGGGGTTTTTTTTTTGAGACAGGGTTTTGCTTTGTAGTTCAGGGTGGTCCTGAACTTGGCCTTTAACTCAGCAATCCTCCTGCCTCTGCCTTCAGAGTGCTGGAAGTTCTGGGATTACAAGTATGCATCACACCCCACGTGGTGGTATGTGGTACTGATTGCTGGTGAGCGTGAGTCACCATACCTGGCATTGTCTGTGGTTACCAGGGATCAAACCCAGGACCTTGTGTTTGCAAGGCAGGCACTGGAACTACTCAGCTACATCCCTGGCCCTTCACTTTATTTTTTGTACTGGGGCTTGAAGTTGGGCCCTTGCTCATGCTGGACAAGCACTGGACCACTGAACTATATATATATCCCTAGCCCTTTTGAGACAGGGTCTTGCACCCTAAATTGCTTAGGGTGGCCTCAAACTTGTGATCCTCCTGCCCCAGCTTCTCAAGTAGTTGAGATTCCAGATGTGTGCTACTGACCTTGGCTCCCTATTTTAAAATCTTGGGTTTTAAAATTAATTTATTTTAGTAGTACTGGGATGGAACCCAGGGCCTCATGCATGTTAGGCAAATGCTGTACCACTTGGGTACATCCCCAGCCTGGGCACTTTTTGTTGTTATGCAGGCTAGTCTCCTTCTCCTGGACATCTTAGCTTCTAGGTGCTGGGTGCTGGCACACCTGGCTTTTTTTTTTTTTTTTTGCAGTACTACATTTTAATTCAGCCTCCAGATGTCATGGAATTTCATCTGTACGTGCTTCAGAATTTCAGTTCTGCCACACCCATGGGAAAGCCCTCTCTTGACCTCTGTTGCCCAATGCCTGAAACACCCAGTTGGCTTTCAAGCCCAAGACCCAGCATCCAATGTCTAATCTGACAACACTGCATTGTGTGTGTGTGTGTGTGTACGTGTGCGTGTGTGTGTGTGTGTGTGCGTGTGCGTGTGGTTGCCCTCACTACAGATGGGGAGACTGAGTGACTTGCATATGTGGTTGAATGTGGGTTTGAACCCAGTGCCCTGGAGGCTGAGTGCTTCAGGATTTGCCTCCCGCGGAAGTTATATGTCCTCGCCTCCCTTCAGCTTCTGGTTCCTAACATGGAGCCTGCTGATAATAGGGAAACTCAATTAGTGAGGAGCTGTTGCTGGGACTCTGCTGCGCTGTGAGCCCTTGAATCATCTCCACCAGCCACGCACTGGTTCTTTTCTGTCTCATACATTATAGGTGAAGAGCGGGGCTAGATCTCCCAACAAGTAAGGGAGGGGAGAGTCGGCCATGGGAGCGGGGAAGTTGTAAAAAAGGGGTTGTCAACTGTTCTGAGGAAAGGTATATTAAACATGTCAACTTCCTCCTGTACTATTTTAAAAGCCTTCATAAATAAACCCTAGGTAATCAAAACAAAGTAATTACCGGAGTAATTAGCTCACGTGCTTATGGGTGTGGACTTGGAGCCCAGGTCGCTGTGATTTCATGAGTCTCCTCAAAGGAATCCCTAAATGAAAAGATGAAGTTTAATAACCACAAAGCCCAGCTCTCCGGGGCACCAAGCTTGCTGAGGAACACATTTGCCTTTGCCCCTCACTGGGACAAGGGGCCGTGCTGTGGCCTGGGGAGCAGTTCCCCGGCTGCTGTGGGCCCAGTTCTCTTGTCTGTAGCCACGTTTGAGTCTTAACAGCAGTAGCTGTGAGACCCAGAGTAGTAAATGTCGCTGGTAGCAGTAAGCATCACCCTTTCTGTGCCCCTCCACTGTCTGTTTTCACTGTGTGGCCCTCTCACCTTGCCCTGTTGTGTAACCTTTTTTTTGTAGTACTAGGGATCGAACTTGGGTCCTTATGCTTGCAGGGTAGGCACTGTACCACTTTAGCTAAATCCCCAGCCCTTTCTTTTCCTTTTTAAAAAAAGTCCTATCTGGCCTTGAATTGACTAGTCCAGATGGGCCTCAGAGGTGATCCTCTTGTCTCAGCCTCCCAAGTGCCGGGATTACTGGCCAGTGGCATCCATGCCTTGGCTTATCCAGTCAGCAGGTGGACTAGTTCCAAGGGGGGGAAAGGCAAAGGGTCCTCTGGTGCTGAGCGGATGGATCCCATCCTGGTAAGACCTGGGTCGGAATGGGAGGACTCTTAGGATCCTAGACAGGAGGCATCTCAGATTCATTTCCAGAAATAATTCTGAAGCCAAAGCCAGGCGCGGTGGTGCACACCTATAGTCCCAGCACTCGGGAGGCTGAGGCAGGGTCATCACTTGGAGTTCCAGGCCAACCTGGGCTACATAGTAAACGCAGGGCCAGCCTGAACTGCATAGTGAGACCCTGTCCCAAAAACAAACAAACAAAAACCAAAAATCTGAGGCCAAAAAGTGACGTGACTGGGCTGAAATAGTACAGCTGGACTTAGTGTTGAGGCGCACCCCTACACCTTGGCCATCACGGAGGTGCATCCCTAACCCTTTTTATCTTTTTGAGCTAGGGTCTGGAACTCACGATCCTCCTGCCCCAGCCTCCGAGAGTGTTGGTTCTGTGGGCCTGTGCCCCCACGCCAAGGGTCGAGGCTCCTTCCCACATCCCGGTTATATGTGCGGCTAGCGAAGCTCTAAACGTCTAGTTGGTAGAAGGGCTGACCCCAGAGTAACCAGGAAGTGGGCCGGGTCGGACCCAACTAGTTGAAGGCTGCCCGCCCAATTCCGGAAGGGGGCGGATCCAGGGGCGGGGACTGGTCGCCATGGAGACGAGTCAGCCGCCGCTGGAGTTGCAGAGCCATGGACGCCGACGGCTTGCTGCTGTCGCTGGAGCTGGCAGCCGGCAGCGGGCAGGGTCTCAGCCCTGACCGGCGCACCGCGCTGCTCACCTCGCTGATGCTAGTGAAGCGCGATTACCGCTTCGACCGCGTTCTCTTTTGGGGCCGCATCCTCGGGATCGTGGCAGACTACTACATCGCGCAGGGCCTGAGTGACGATCAGATGGCTCCGCGCAAGACGCTCTACAGGTGGGAAGACGCGGAATGGAGACGGGGACCCACGTGCGGAGAAATTTGATGGAGCCAGGTGCATTGGCTCCCTGGAGAGAAGGCTGCTGGAGTAAAGCCAGGTGTGGGGCTGGGTGCGGCTCTGGGCAGGTCACTCACCCAGCCGAGGTGCCCGACTGGATCCCCAGTTCTGGAGATCCAGGGGGCCGGTGCGAACAGCTGTGGGATCTGCAGTTCCAAAACAGGCTTTGCCATGCACACCCGAGGGAGGGACACAGACTTGTCGCTCAGTAGTTAAAACGAGAACACAGTCGTACACAGAGGGGCCCGACGGTGCTGATCTCGACAGCGATCAGACAGGTCTGCACTCAGTAGAGGGCTGGACCCCCCCCCACCCGCGCAGCGTGGGGTGTGGTGCAGAGCTGAATGGAGAGGCCAGGGGGCGGAGCTTAGTCCACTGGCTATGGGAGCCATTGGGAGATGTGAACAAGGAGGTCCTGGAAGTGGAGTACACATTTTGGAGTCATCCTGGGGTCCCGATGGTAAGGCTCAAAAGGGAAGAGCAGCCAAAGGCGCAGGGGCAGGTTGGAAGATGAGATAGGGGAGCGATAGGACTCGGACTGGTGAGCCTGGCAGGGACGGGGTGAAGGCCGCGCTCCGCCCTCAGTGGCAGGTAAGCACCAGGGCCAGTGGCAGGAGCAGCATCTGGGGAGAACGAATTCAGTGTGACATGTCCGGGGTAGGGAGAAACAGGAGTAGAAAGTGCAGATTCGGAGTCTGGAAGGGAAATGGGCTAAATTTTGAATCTTTTTTTTTTGACAGAAGGCCTCACTATGTAGTTCAGGCTGGATTTAAACTCCCCATCTCCCCCAGCCAGGCTGGCCTTGAACCCAAGGTGATCCTTTTGTCTCAGCCTCCTGAGTGCTGGGATTAGATGTGCACCACCACACCCAATGGGAATCCATTTCACTGTAGGATCTGTCAGGCGCCTGCTGTGGGCTGAGCACTGATGTAACCAACAGAAATGCAGTGGCAGATGGGACGCTTAGGTGGGAGTGTGTGCTTGGGGAGCAGACAAACCCTGCCACGACTTACATAGCAGATGGTTCAGTGCCACCACCCAACGGAACTATTTCTTTATTTTTTGAAATGAGGTCTGCGTATGTAATCCAAGCTGGTCTTGAACTTGTCAGCGTAAGCGATCCTTCTGAGTAGCTGGCACTACAGACACACAGAACTCTGCCCAGCTTTTGGTACTGTCTTGGAGATGACCTTTCAGTGAGATGACACTGAGAAGAGACCTGAAGGGCCAGGGAGTAAGCTGTGTGGATGTTGGAGGGCAGGTGCAAAGGCCCTGTGGTGGGTGTGTGCAACCCCATAGAGACCAGAGAGGAGCGAGTGTAGGAAAGCGGCATAGGATGTGAGGTCAGAGGTGAAGGTGGGAAGCAATCACGGGGCACTGAAAGGCTGGCTCAATGGAAAGCCGCCCAGAGGTTCTGCACAGAGAAGCCCCCCCAGGTGGCGTTAGACTGAACAATGCCTGGGGACGTGTCAGAGCCAGCAGTCCAAAGTGTCCAGCTCCAGCGGCCAGGGTGGCGGTGGTAGTGGTGAGGTGCTTGGACACTGGGTCCTCACAGTGCAGCGTCGCCCGGGGGGGACAGAGGGCCTGGGGCCAGGCTGGCCTCCCTGAGCCAGGAGGAACAGCTGCGCCGTCGCTCCCAGGACAAGCTCAAAGCAGCTCAAAGGCAGCTGCCGAAGCTCCCTTAGAACAGATCAGATGCCCGGGAAGTCTCCTACTTCAGTGCACAGAGGGTCCGTGATGGGAAGGGCTGTGAGTTCTGTAGCAAATGTGCTGGAGTTAGAGTTATCCTTCCGCAGGCTGCAGATGGTATCTCTCTGGGGGCTGGGCAGTGTCTGTCTCGTGACATCCTGATGTTGGCTGGGCTGGGCGGATGAAATGTGTTTCGGATGTAATGATATTCTCAGTTCACTGTGGGTTTAGCAGAATGTGACTTGGACAAAAGCAGAGGAGCATCCGAAGGCGACCCTCCTGTGACCTGAAAACATAAAATTCCGTTTGCATTATGCTGAAGGGAGTGCTGCATGCTACGTGCTCGGGGATTTGGGTCCTAGGGGAGGAAAGGCTCTGTGAACAGCAAGAACCTCGGGCCTGACGCCTGGGCTGGTGAGGGAAGAGGTAGGAGGAAGGGGGCGAGCCTGGCGCACCGTGTTGCTGCAGCCTGAACTGCGTGGAGTGGAGCCTCCTGCCCCCTGCCACTGAGGAGATGGCCATGCAGACGGCCGTGGTGAAGGGCCGCTTCATGGGGGACCCCTCACATGAGTATGAGCACACGGAGTTTCAGAAGATGATGGCCGAAGGCGAGAAGACCCTTGAGGAAGAGGTGGTGGTGAGAAGAGGGTGGGGAGGGGAAGGAGAGAAGGGTGGAAGAGGAGGGAGGGGAGGGGAGGGCCTGGGCCAGCCTGGGCTGGGACTCAGGTGGGACAGGGCCCCTGTGCCAGCCCCTAGAGCAAAGCAAAACAAAAGCAAACACACACACACTCACCCAAGCCAGCCCAAAAGAAGTTAGGGCAACAAGTACTATCCTCCTGACTTCGCTGGGACTGCTGCACTCTGCTGCTGGGCTCTGCCATCTTGTGACCTAACGGGTGCTGCAGAGGAGGCATCTTCTCCAGCTGGCAGAGGAGGACACTGAAGCCTGGAGAGGATAAGACATGGCAGCTCTTGTGGAGCCCAGGGGTGGCTGAGAAGGGAGTCAGGAAATGTGTGCAGGGTCACACACACACACACACACACACACACTCACAGGTAGCACAAACATATATGTGACATACATTACACATGGAACTACATGTGTAGTACACACATGTGAAATACATGAGCACAAATACATATGCACGTGTGTACATATGCAAGAAAATGACACACCTAAATATATTTGTGACATATATTCATGTGATGTACATGCATGTAGATAGGCCTGTGATACTCACAAATGTATATGTGGAACACAAATACATATATGTGATGCGGTGGACCTGGGTAGCACATTTTCTTGGTGTCAGGGAAGCAGGCAGGGCTGCAGCCAGCTCGGCAGCCCTGTCCCCTTGAGCTGCACCCCAGCCTTGTGATCCTTTTTAGCAATTTTTATTTTACAGGATCATATACCACAAGGTTCCAGATTCCACGGTGCATGTGGCAGCGCAATGACTTTTCCTCCCATCCCCATCTGTGGTCCCAAGGGCCGTCTTGCTGGGCAACATCAGTGGACCCTGTGTGTGCATGGGGTCCAAAGTGCAGAACCTTGGGCTGGAGCCCCAGAAACCTGTGTGTGGCCTGGTCCCAGGGGATCTGAGTTCCCACAAAGTGTGAGGTGCTGCTAATGATTCGCTTCACATAGACACAAACTTCATTCATTGCCTGGCTTCCGCACACCGCCCACTTAAATATGATCCTGATGGCACACGACACATGTGCTCCTGCACTTGCTCATTTCCCTTGTGCGCATCTCCTAGAGACCCCTCCACATCAGTGCCCTAAACAGCTGCCCCAGTTGGTGTGGTGGCACCTACAATCCCAGCACTCAGGAGGCTGAGGCAGGAGGATCACTGTGGGTTTCAAGCCAGCTTGGGCTATGTAGTGAGACACCCTCACACACAACAAAAACAAAAAAGGGCCACCCTGTTCTTTGTCCTTGGGTGAAGACGTGTGGTGTTTAACCTGTGTCCGGGTCATGCAACTAGATTCTGAGCTCCTAGCTCTGGCAAACAGTGTCAACCACATGACCCCACACTGCACCTCTCCAGTGTGAGGCCTTGCTCTGAAGATTAACTCCTACACAGGGAATTGCTGGCCAGCAAGTAGCCTGAGTTTGGCACCTGGCAGAGCCAGAATCCAAACCCTAGCCCGTGTGCCTGGGTGGTGGGGCCTCTACTGCTTCCACACCTCCCGACCCCGAATATCCTCTCTGGGGCCCGGGGCGTGGTCTGCAGAACTGGGCTGTTTTCCTCTGCAGACTCCTCCTACAGAGCCCGCGAGCTGACGTCTTCAAGACCTGTGCTCAGGCACTTGGTGTACGCCAGCTTCCAGGTGCCCTTTATTAGTGATGGGACTGGTACATGGGGTGGCAGTTGGGCTGTACCCCCTGGCCAGGGCTGCTCTCCCTAGATGGCTTTATGCAGCTCTTTTGGTTCTGGTGGCCTTGATGTTAGCACAGTTGGGTTCATCTGAGTGTAGCTATGATGTGGGGAGATGCTTGGGGGGGGCTCAGGTGACGTCGGTGACCCCAAACTTAGTGAATATATGCAGTAAAAAGGAGTAGCCAGTCTAGCAATGTGGTAGTAGTTACCTTCAGGAGGTGGGACTGTGTACATTTTAATCCTCTTTTTAGTATAGTTTTCTATGTTATCCAAGTATCCTTCAGTGAGGCTAGTCAGTTTCTTTTTTTGAGGGGGTTGAGACTGGGTCTTGCTATATGGCTCAGGCTGGTCTTGAACTCAAGGTGATCCTCCTGCCTCAGCCTCCCAGGTGCTGCGAGTATCAGCATACACCACCATACCTGGCTACTCTCATATTTTTAAAAGGCAAAATAAGCAACACTGAAACATGAGAGAATCGGGTGTCTCTAGAGGGGAACATAAATTGTTCACAGTGGCTGGCTCTGGTGAGGGCAGTTTGGGAGTCAGAGAGACAGACTGGTTTTGTTTGTTTTTTGAGACAGGATCTGGCTCTGTAGTCCAGGATGGCCTTCAGCTTGAACTTGTGGCAGTCTTCTGGTCTCAGCCTCTAAGTGCTGGATTACAGTTGTGGACCACCACCCTGCTCAACTCTATTGTAGCTGTGACTATTGTATCACTTGTTTATACTCAAATTCAAAGGAAGGAAGGAAGGAATGAGAAAGGGAAGGAAATAAGGAAAGACAGAAAGAAAAAAAAATCTCTCTAGGTGGGAGGGCAAGGGTCTGCAGCACAACCTCAGGGGTCCTGGTAGCTTGGGGAGGGAGGCAACTTAGGTAGAGGGGCCAGGCAGGGGCCCTGTGCCAGGGTAGGGCAGGCACAGCACCTGTGGCGGGCCTGCTCCTGTCTTCCCAGATCCAGGTCAAGGAGGAGACCCGCCTGGTGTCCATCATTGACCAGATTGACAAAGCTGTGGCCGTCATCCCCCGAGGTGCCCTCTTTAAGACACCCTTTGGACCTGTCCACGTCAACCGGACCTTTGAGGGTGGGTCCTCCCAGCCCTCCCTTCCCCAGCTCCCCTAGGTACATAGGAGACAAGTGAGGAGGAGGCCATGACCCGAGTGGGATGTGCCCTGTACTCGGTGCTGCTGCTGGGTCCCTGCCTGGTGGTCCTTTCTCTTCTGGCTGTGACCACTTGGACCCCAGACCTGCTGAGGGCCTGGGCTCCCACTTTTGTCCGGCTTCGGTGCAGGGCTCCCACAGGGGGAAGAAGGGTCTGTGGGGGCTGGGCTGAGCACCCCGTGGCCTCTCTAGGACTGCCTTTGTCCGCGGCCCGGAAGCTCAGTTCCTACTTCCACTTCCGGGAGCCCGTGGCCCTGAAGAACAAGACCTTGCTGGAAAAGGCGGATTTGGACCCCTCCCTGGACTTCCTGGACTCCTTGGAATATGACATCCCCAAAGGTAAGATCATACCTGCTCTTCTCCTTGGGGACTGGAACCAGAGACCTGATCAATGAGTGGCTGCTGGGGAACTCGGGGATGAAGCTGGCACACTAGCTAGGCAGTGGATGTGCCTCAGGGGTTTTTAGGTCCACAGGGAAGAAAGAGCTCATGCTGGGCCGCTTCGTGCCTGGCTTTGTACCTAAAATGACCAGCAGTTCTACCCAAGAGAACCCCTCTTAGGGCTGCTTAGCGCTGTGCCCCCATACTGTTCCACATGTCTTCTGAACGGCCGTCAGCTCATAATACATTTTCATGGTGGTCTGCACTTCCTGGCCACCATGACATGCACATGCGCATCTGACAGACCGATGTCACTGTCTTTGAGCTGACTGGACCAGATCAGTCTCAACTGGAGGCGGGTCAGAATCCTCGCCATTCCAAAGGCCTTACACGTCTCAGTCTAGTGCTTAGGCTCCCAGAGAAGGGGGCCCAGCTGCTTGTTACTGGCAGCCTTGTTAGAGGGAGGGGGCCAAGACCACTGTGTCCACATGGTTGTCACACTGTGCCCTGGGTCTGCACAGCTGTAGGGACTGGTGGCTTTGGTGTCACCTCTGGTTCTGAGGATCCCTGGGAGACAGGAGATGGCTGAATTCTCTGACCTCAGGCTGCATCACACAGCTGAAGACTGGTCAGGGGCAGACTCCGGATGACATCTACATTGGGTTCCTTTTGTCAGCACAGCCACCAGGCAGCTGTCATGCACTGACCTCTCCAACAGGACAGGCGCCTTTGCCTCCCAGTGACTCCTGGGGAGGAAATGGGACAGGCAGGCAAGCTCAGCTGCAGTGCACAGTTTAGGCAGCAGAGGGCAGCAAGGGGCTATCTGCCCGGAGATGACAGAGGGAGACACAGTAGCTGGGGCAGGGAAAACAGCCAGTAGGGGTGGGATGGTAGGCATGCGGCACGTGTGGATTGTACTTCTTGCCTGAGGCCCTGGGCTTCCTGGGCCAGGGCCGAGTCCTGCTGTCCTTCAGTTATAGTCTGGCACCATGGTGCACTATCCTCCCCACACAGGCCCGCTGGGTACACATGGCCACATTTCAGTGTGAACGAGCTGGAGTACTGGTCCGAGGGATTCTGTTCATGGCCTGAGATGGCCCCATGGCGCCCATCCCACTCCGGCAGACGCAAGTGGATTCACAGCAGCCCGCCCCAGCCTGAGGTCCACACACCACAGGGGCAGGTGGGGGCCACCAGCCCGGGAAACCTGGGCTTCCTGCCAGTAGCTCAGGCCCAAAGGGCTCCCTGGCTCACACCCCACAATACAGGCCTCTCAGAGCAGTGGCCACTGCATGAGGGAAAGTCAGGCCTGCCCACAGTTGAAGGGACCCATAGTTGTAGGCTGGGCCCAGCCCCACCAGCATCTGCAGGAAGAGTGGCGAAGGTGACAGTGAGGGCTGACCCCTCAGGTAGATGCTACGTGACTAAGGGCACGTTGAGTCTTGTTTCCTGGGTGGCCAGCTGAACTGGGACATGGCAGGGAGCAGGAGTGTGACAAGAATGCAAGGGAGGGAGGGGCAGTGCTGCGCTGGCTGGTGACTCTGCTGCGCTGTCCCCGACTCGCCAGGGGTGCCCGCTCTTCCGTTTCCTTGCCAGGCTCCTCCTGGATGCAGTCCCCCCACCCCACAGGCCAGAGCAGCAGTGACCTTGGTGGGTGGACTGGTGACAGTACCCACGTGGTCTGGGCTGGGGGACTCTAGGCAGCACACAGCTCAGAGAGGCTGCCAGCTAGCTTGCGTGTGGGCAGAGGACAAGCAGGCCTGGCTGTCACCACTCCGGGGGCTGTGTAGCTGTGCGCCCAGAGGACTGGGTCTCTAGGAAGCTGGTGTGCTGAAGGCTAGCAGACAGGACCCTCTCAGGCCTGCACTTCTTGCCACAGCTGAGCATGGTGGCTGGGAATGTGCTGTTCTGCATTCTGCCCTTGGCTTCCCAGGCAGCATCTGCTGGAGCTGCGGGGTAGGAAAGCAGAAGAACAGGGAAACTGAGAGCTGGTCTGGGGCAGTACTTCAGCCAGGGCCCAGTTGCACAGGGATGGTTTGCAGCCTTTTCCACGGGGTCTGGCAAGCAGGTGGGGGCTGACAGGCTGAGATTATGGCTGCCACTCATGCATCACGAGTGTTGCTGTGCTGTTGGGGGCTGAGACAGCCCAGGGGCCACTGACATCCCGGCTGCCCCAAGTGGTGCTCAGCTGCCACGAGGGTTCCTGGCAGGCAGGTCTCTCGGATGCAGGGTGGCCCCAGTGGGTGGGGATGGAGTTGGAAGCTGCTGGGTGCGGCGTGTCGGGTGGGCGCGGGAGCCGGCTGGCCTGGCAGCTGATGAAGGCCGTGGAACTCAACGCACTGCCTGATCCGGCACCAGAACCTTCAAAGCCTCCGCCTTCCTGGCAGGGCGGGAGCAGGGCCGGGGCTGCTCCGGGACAGGCCTCATGCGCAGGGGAATAGAAGCCCCAGATCTGCATCCAGAGGCGATTTTCCCAGGCTCCTTCCTCCCACACAGCGGCTCCCTCCCTCAGACCTGGAGCTGGGTCTGGCCTTTCCAGCCAAGTCCTCATGGCGGCTGGGCTGCTCCTGTCTGCAGGAGCAAGAACTGGGCAGAGGCTGGGCCGGAGGCCCGATGGTTGAGCCCAGGGAGCGAGGAGGCCTGTGGCTAGTAGACCGGACCGGCCACTCCAGGCTGTATGGTGCCTGGTGTCCCCCCAGCCCAGACCACCCACCAAGGTCACTGCTACCCTGGCCTGCGGGGCATGGGGGGATTGCATTCATGAGGAGCCTGACTCGGAACAGCGGGACCACAGCAGGCGAGGGCCATGGCTAGTCACCTCAGAGCAGGGCGTACCACCCCTGTGGGGTGCACCCTGGCACCCTAGACTTACTGACAGAAGAGCCCACTGGTGTGTTTACCTTTCTCACTTCCTCTGCCCTCCCCCAGGAGAGGTGGTGACGGGCAGCACAACAGCTGAAGGCCACCCCAAGGCTGACACCCGGCCCCTCCTCCTCTGCCTCCCCAGGGTCCTGGAGCATTCAGATGGAGAGAGGGAACTCGCTGGTGGTGCTGCGCAGCCTGCTGTGGCCAGGCCTCACCTTTTTCCACACCCCGTGCACCAGGAACTATGGCTATGTCTACGTGGGCACTGGCGAGAAGAACATGGACTTGCCCTTCATGCTGTAGGACGGGCTGCTCAGGTGTCCCTCATGGAGCCTAACAGTGTTTTCCGAAATTTCCACAAACTATTTATTTCATCCAACCTGACCCCTCATTCCACCTCTGTCTGGTGTCCAGGCTGTGAGCAGAGGGCTTTTGGGTCAGGAAACCTACTTTCAAAGCAGTGGCAGAGAAATGCAACACACCGACAGACACTGTTAGGGTAGATAGTGCTGGACGGTTTCTTGGGCTCAGATGAGAGAGACCTATGGGCTGGGCAACCCCAGCACCTCCCTCTTTGCAGCCCCAGACTAGAGGTCAGGGCTGTCCTTGGTGGCTGGTGCCCTGTGGCACAGACTTCTCTACTTGCACCCTTGGGCCCCTAACTCCCGCCACCAGCCCAGCACTGAATATGTAAGCCAAGAGCACACACACCACAGGAAGGCCCTTGGGGTGAAACTGTCCCCAGCACTGGACACAGTCCATGCTGGTCAGGAGGCTACCATAGATGCTGGGGCCCAGGCCCGCAGTAATGCCGCTGTCCCCTGTGCCACTGCTGCTGGAGGGGCCAGCCTGCCCTGGTGGTGTGACTTAGTGGTACAGCTTCAAAGGCCGGGCCGAGTAGCAAATGTTGTCCTTCAAGAGTGGTGATCCCACAGCCATGGGTACCTTGTTCCAGCGGGGGCCTCTCTTATAGATGGGCTTAACCGAGCGTGGAGACCAGCGGGTGAGATAGCTGTGGAGAAAGCACCGGAAGTGATGGTGAGCACTGGGCACTGTCTCTGAGACCATGCCAGCCTCTCCTTTTCCTTTCTCAAAGGGCCACCAACCTCCTGTGAGCCCCAGCGTCCTGTGACGGGTGGGCCGGCTGGCGCTGCCAGTGTGCATGGGCTAGATGGGCAGCCCAGGCCCAGCCTCCTGGATCTTTTCTTTGTTGGCCAGTGTGAGTGGCCTTGGCCAGTGCAGGGACAGGAGAGGGATGATGGCCTGGGAGACTCCCTCTCCACACTTAGCGCACCCTGCCACCCCAGCCTCCAGACCCTTCCAGGACACAAGCTGATCAGGAATGAGGAACTCTGCGTGCAGCCTTAGCCCGGGAGGTTCCGGGAACCGGAGGGTGGGAAAGGTGGTGACTGTCCATGGCCCTCTGGCCTCCTTGGGGATGGCCAGGGCCCTGACAGTTCCTGGAAACACGAGGTTTCCTCTATCCAAAGTGAAACCTGGGTTCTGTCCAGACAGGCCCACCCTTGTCCTGCAAGCACAGTTGTGACAGGGCCAGGAGCCCCGTGGCCCACTCTAGGTGGGGCTCATTCCAGCATCTCTGGAGACCCTCAGATGAAAAGCTTTTTAATTTAAGAAACAAATAATTTTGGCTGAACAATTTTAGATGAAAAAAGTGAAAAATGACTGCTGATTTATGCATTTCAGCAAAGCTGCCCAGACCCTGGTCCTCTGCTCCAGTCCTGCATCCTGCGTGCCAGCAGGAAGGGAAGGGAGGACCATGTGTTTGCTGGGCTAGTGGTGTCCCGCCAGGGTACTGACTGCGCAGGCGCAGAGCCTGGGACGGCACGTTCCATGGCCATCATTCCGCAGCAAGGGAAGGGGATCACTTGATGGCCGCTGTGGCTGCCCCATCTATGTAGCACAAGAAGAGGGGGTTGGCAAGCAGAGGGTGCCCATTAGGATTCCACGAGGACCCCAAGACAAGCCGAATCTCCTGCCTTCAGCTATCCTCTCCCAACCCGGGAGCCACGGGGGAAGCGGGGATTCAGGTACCTCAGGCTGGACACCTGGGCCGCATGGGGCGATCGCTGGCAGGCTCTCTGGGACATGCGGCTCTGGAAAGAACCGTGGCTCTGACCTGAGCAGCCCCTTCCCACCTGGGGACACAGCAGGGCAGGGACCAGTGCACAGCACTCGGGGACCTCAGGAGCGGAGTTTCCTGAGAGGGAACTGATCACTTTGCAGCCAGAACCATCCCCAAGGGAAGCTTCTGCAACCCCCAAACCTCTGGATGTACAGGAGGGCGCTGGCCCAGCATTACGGTCTGAAGGCAGGTTGGACTATATCCTCGGACCTGCTGAATGTCCTAAAAGGGTGAGGAAATTGGCCCAGGAAGAGCTTACTCACCGTATGGGATGCCCATGAAGCTGGGCACAGCCCAGGGCTCTGCCTCAGTTGCCTCCAGGGGTGGTGGGATGGGAGGAAGCAGGAGTCCCACTGGGATGGAGCGCAGGACCCCTCAAAATCAATATTCCAGCTGTAGCTTTATGCTAAATGGGGGACACCACAGACCTAGGGGCCTGAGTGTGGCGAAGTCAGAAGGGAGGAGGAATGGGCACAGAACTGGCCCAGGGTCAGGCTGGAATGCTCACTGGAGGGGCCTCAGGGCCTCGGCGGGCTCGCTCGCTGATTCCAGGGTCTATACAGCCCAGGACCTCTCAGGCTGCCACGGGAAGCAGTGCAGACCACTAACTGCATGCCTCTTGGGAGTGGCGCTTGGGGAATCTAGCTATAGGGATGCTGCTCTGAAGCTGCGCAGTGCATAACTTACACAGCTGCACACAGTAGTCCTACCCCAGACAGTCCTCCCATTTCTGAGGCCTCACTCTGCCCTGTAACAACTCCAGGCCCTGACAGAGTGGGCGGACCGAGTTTGCAGAAGAGTTCTGACATCCCCATAGCAACCCCACGTGAGGTCATGTGTAGGAGATTAGCACATCCTCGTGCCCAATCAGCAGGCTTGCCCTATGAGTCTCACCAGTGTCCAGGGCAACAGGGCAGGACAGAAGGGCTGGGCTGGCACGGGAGGTGGCAGAAGCTGTCTTGGCCGTGGCCGTGCCATGGGAACGTGACAGGAGCAGGGCTTGGACTGTTGGGTGCACGCGGCTCTGGGCCGTAGCCGATGGCCCCTGTGGCACTGCTTACCGGTTCAGCTTGGGCTTGTTCTTTGGGACAAACCCCTCAGGGAGCCGAGGCCTGTGATCTGGAAGCAGACCTGGGGGGAAGAGCACATGGTGGCCGTCGCAGTGCTGAGGCTGCGGAGCCGGGGCACCAGGGGCCGCGCCTGCCCTACCTGCTCGGTGGGCCATCTTCACACACTCTTCCACCTTGCGGTGCTCCTCCCTGCACAGGCCTGTCACGCTCCGGGGTAGCATGCCGCCATGGGGTCGCAGGAACTGGCTGAGCAGTAGCACATCCTGGGGGATGGCATCAGTGGCCGTGAGCCTGGCAGCCAGCACCCTGCAGAGATGTGCCTTCTCTACCCCTTCTACTGACAATTAACAACCCTCAGTGGGACCTGCTGTGCCCCCCACCAGACTTTTTTTTACTTTTTTTGAGACAGGGTCTTGAATGTAGTTCAGGCTCATTCCAAACTCAGCAGTCCTCTGTCTCTGCCTCCCGAGTGCTGGGATTACAGGCATGAGCCACCATGCCCGGCACTGTGATATGTGGTATTGACTGATGGTGGACGTGAGTCTCCATGCCCGGCTTGTTGTATGTGGTTACTGGGAATTGAACCCGGGCCCTGGAGCTTGCAAGGCAGGCACCTTGGAACCACTGAGCTAAATCCCTGGCCACCCAGCCCTTTTTGAGACAAGGTCTTACTAAGTTTCTCACGCTTGGCTCAAATTTCTGACCCTCTGGCTTTAGCTTCCGAGTGGGGGCTTATAGGCTTGACAGCCATGGGACAAATGGGGCCATCTCTGGTGGCTCTGTGGGCAGTGTGACTCCGACCTTGGCGACATATAGGCTGCATGTCTCTGCAGACTCACCTCATAGTTGTACTTGTGCTTCAGGTTCCAGCGGCAGATGGGACACTGGCCTTCGGGGTTAGGGGGGTTTGGACTCTCCTTGGGCGATGCCACGATACGGCCTTCGATCTGGGAGGCGGACAAAGAGCTGGTGTGAGGGATGGGGCCAGCACAACCACCTGAGGTGGCCACAGGGACGTGGCTTGGCAGCCTTCAGGGCTGGTGGAAGCGATCTGAATACTGGGATGGGTGGTAGGGAGGGGCCTGCTGTCAGCTGCTGACCGCCACTTTCCTATGCTCAACAAAATGAGCCCAGCTGGGCCTCGTGCTTCCTTTTGGCCTATGGGGACAGGTCCTAATACACTCAATTTCAGATGGTGCAGGTACCAGGAGTCCTAGTCAGTCACACTTCTGTCCCAGCATCCTCTTCAGAGGAGACCAAAGTTTCTAGCTTTACAAAGCAAGGTCTAAGCCAGTGGGTTTCAACCAGAGGTGATTTCTCTCTCTGTGGGACATCTGGGGACTCCTTGATTGTCACACGTAGGGAATTCACGCCCCACAGGAAACACATTCTACGTGCAAGTCAGATGCCTCTCTCCTCCAGCATGGCGTTTACAAGGCAAAAGCTATTGTGGCTTTTGATGGAACTAGAAGAGGTGCCCTAAGGGAATGGGGCCCCAATGAAACGAGGTTAATTAAGGGGAAGGCCAAGGGACCCCCTGACCCGAAGGGCTCGCCCAGGAATGGGACTCCTCGGGGACACTGGGCTTGCTATCTGCTGAGGGTTAAATCCCTGAGCCACACAGCAGTCAGGCTCTGGAGTGGCTGAGGAGTCTCAGCAGTGTGGTGGGCCATGTGAAAACACCACATCTCATATGGATTAGGGGATAATCCAGGTCCCATGACTCCTGGGGGAAGGAGGTAAGGTACCGGCGAGGGAGAGCAGTGTGGGTGGTGGGGGTGGGGGTTGGGGGTGAACAGTGGAATGGCTTTCTTCCCCGCAGGCTCTGTGGCCAGGGCCAGAGAAGAGCACCTTTCCAAGGTGTCACATAAGGAGCAGCTCAGTTACTCTGCACAGAGAGAGGAGACCCTGGCTCTGAGTCAACTTAATGCTGGCTCTCTAGGTCTATTTCACTGCCTTGGTTTCTCCTCTGGGAGATGGATTTATGGCAGAGAACATATTAGCAAAGGCCTCTGAGAGCCTGTCATGCAAAAGGTCACTTTAATCATGACTGATTCTTTGGCCCAGGCACAGCGACTGTTCCTGATTAACTACACTGTAGCACACAGCTTGAAAAATAGTAGAGTGTGGGATTTATGGTCGCCGAGGGAGCGGAGCCCGGAGCCTGGCGTGGACCTCTGCCTCCCTCTGAGGAGCAGCCAGGCAGCTCCCAGCGCTGAGAAGTTCCGAGCAGCCAAGCTGACGATACTTACTATCGTTGTCTTTCCTTCCTGGGTCTCTACCACTGCAGAGACAAAGGGTAAAAGTTAGGCCAGCCATCTAATAAGGGCCAGGGAGTTTCAGATGACAGCTCCAACCCTCCACAGGCAGAAAACAGCCTTTGGACTGCACTCTCTCACGATCCCGACCTGGAACCGAGAGTGCACAGAGGCCCCTCCCACCCCTCGTGCCAAGACTTTCCAACCTGGAGGCTGCTGGGGGCGCCCTGGATGCTTGGTGGCATCTTCCGTGGGATTAGGAGTCTCTACATGCTTTTGCCTTCACGGCTGAGAGAACTGGTGAGAGCCTGCCCCACTGTGGCTGGCAAGAGCACCTGAGAGTTTGTGTGCATGCATGTGTATAAAGACTCCTCAGAAATGCTCCTTGTAAAATCCCTTCACAGAGGGAACTAGAGTGCCTCTAACTGTGAAGAGCTAAAGCACAACACGGAGAGCCGATGCAGTGGCATATACATGTGATCCAAGCAATTGGGAGGCCAAGGCAGCAGGATCGCTGCAAGTTCGCCTGTGCTACACAGGGAGTTCAAGGCCAGCCTACATACAGTACAAAGCAAGACCTCGTCTCAAAACACAAAAACAAAAATCCAGCGCTGGGCTGACAGTGGCCCCATGGCAGTATTCACTGTGGGCCAAGATGTGGCCTCATCTCATGCTCACTCTGCATGAAGGCAGGGTTACAGGTTGGGTTAGGGGGCGCCTGCCCAGCTCGCCTCCAGCCCGCTTTTGTCCCCAGCACCACACACAGACATACAGACACATACACACACACACCCCTGTGCGCGCGCACACATGTCCGCATGAAGATAGTTGTGTGCATTCACTGCTCTGCTCTCTGCTCTGCTCTGCTTTCCAGCCCCCTCCTCTAGGCCTCACTGCTGTGCACACAGGATGGAGAAGGGTGAAGGAAGAGGCGGGCATCAGGAGGACAGTAATGCCATTCCAAACCGGAAGGACACCCTCAGCTTGGCTGCTGAGGTCTGAGGAGTGGGGAACTTGAGGCAAGACAGCCAGCTAAACGTGCCCACCAGTCTGGGCACTTCCAATACCTAGCTAGAATGTACAACTACAGTGGCAAGAGCAGAGGAAGAACCAGGCTAACAGGCCACATCCAGCAAATGTCTCAGAGGATCCTCTCCTGTTCTCACTCTTTCCTTGGACAGAGAGAAGCTAAGGCTGTTTGCACAGGAACTGGTACATAGCAAATGCTCAATAAACACCAGTTATTCTTTTTTTTTTTTTTTTTAAGGCTTTTTGAGACAGGGTCTCGCTTTTGTGGTTCAGGCTGGCCCTGAGCTCAGCCTCAAACTCACATCACAATCCTCCTGCCTCTGCCTCCCGAGTGCTGGGATTACAGGCGTGAGCCACCACGCCCGGCACTGTGGTATGTGGTACTTGTTGCTGCTGGGCGTGGGGTCTCCACACCCAGTATTGTTATGTGGTTACCGGGGAATCGAACCTGGGCCCTTGCGCTTGCAAGACAGGCGCCGGAACCACTGAGCTAACTCCCCGGCCCAAACACCAGTTATTCTTAGGGCACAAAATACTCTCAACATCCCTTCCTAACTGCTAAGTACTGCACAAGAAAACTTGGCTCACACAGGAAGGCAGCAAACTGTCACTCACGACATGAAAACTCTGTTTAAGCAGTAGCTTGGTTACCATGGTTTTACTCAGCACTGGCCAAGGCAAGACACAGACCAGAAAGAGCCCAAGGCCCTTCCTTCACTCTGAGAATCAGTGAGGACTGCAGGCTGCCCAGGCAGATGTCCGTCATGTGGACACAGTGGCCAGGGATCGCAGAGGCACCAGCCAGCCCCGTGTGTTCGGGAGACACTCACACGGTCAGCCGCCTCTCCCTCGCGCAGTAGGTGCTTTTGATTTCTTCTTTTGTCTCTGTGCCTTGTCTCCAGTTTCTAAAATAAACATATATTGGTTTTCCAATAAAAAATAAACAATAAAAAGAGAAGGGTTTGTCTAAAGAGAAAAGGCAATGCTAACCCAGCCAGAGGCCCATGGCAGCATCTGTGATCACTGAGCTCTGTGACCGACACCTAATTGGACACAGACTGCTGGAACTGGTCCCCATTTGTTTTCTGGGCAATCCATTCATGAAGACTCATTACTCTGAAACAACCAACCTGAGAGGCCCTTGGTGTCCAACTCCAGACATACAAAGGAGACACAAGGGCCAGCAAGGCCCCGAGGCTTTCTCCAGAGAACACTGTGGTTACTAATCAATTCAAAGACCAGCTAGGTTCCTCCACGTGAAAGAAAATGCGTCACCCCACACACGGATCCACTTGTGCAGAACAGAGCCCGACCCGAGAACGGGATGTGGGGGAGACTCAACCTGGTCAGCAGTCTGGAGCCAGCACAGCTGCAGAGGGGAGGAACTGGCACTGCTGTGTGCCAGTCTGCAACAGCCTGGGGTGGGATGGGAGTAGAGGAGGGCACCTCCCCAGCCCAGCCATGCACAGGTACCCCAGAAACTGCAAATCTGCAAAAACTCAAGTTAGGAAAGGGCCCGAGGGTGAGCAAGTCTGAGCGGTGCCAGGTAGGGGCGAAGCTGCTGAGGAGCCCAAGGAAACAAAAGCAGAGACAATTCTGAGACCGGTGGAGCCAGGGCAGAACAATGCCCCAAAACATGTGGCTCCCTTCTCCGGGCAGGCACTTGGGTCCTAACCACGGGGTAAACAAGTCTAACAAAACATACATCACTCTCGGCAAGGACCCAAGCCCTGAAGTCATCCCACTGGCCCCTGGAGCAGAGATCAAAGCCCATGGTGAGCTCCACTGTTCACAGCTCTCCACGCACAACTGGGAGCCAGGACTTGCCGGGAGCCAGTGGGTAAAACAATAGGCAGATGCTTATCTGAGACAATTTGTCAAAGCAGAGAAATGACCTGAGAGCTCACATGAGACAGAGACTGTCTCACTGTCTCAAGGCTGATCTCTTGCTGACTGCTGATCTGGGTGGTGTCTTGGTGCAGGGGTAGAAGGCGTGGCTAGAGACCAGAGCCCTCTCAGTAGGTTTTAAGCCTCTGGAAAGAGTAGATAGGAATCAAAATGGTATTGCTTTTCAGTGTGCACAGAAAAACATGGCAAAACCAAACAAAACCTGAGATCTATTTTGTCCCCTGGCCTCCTCTCCATTCAAGAGAAGCGGGGGTCACTAAGAAAATCTGGACCAGGAGATTTAGACACTAACAGAAAACTTGTTTAGGAAAAGATGAAATCACCCAGTGCTCTGAGACACGGTGGTATCAAGTAAACTAAGGAAAGAGATGAAGCAGTTTTCTAAACTCAAACTAAGCACCCAAATCTTTCAGGACAGGACAAATCTTCACTTCTCATACACATAAAATAATCTGTCCCCAACAAGGCAACACATTTGCTGAGTGCCTGTAGGGTGTACAACTTGGCTCTATCCACCACGGGAGTTACAACAGAGCAGGAAGGCACAGTCTTTGTCCTAGAGGGGGCGAGGGAGCTACACCAACCATGGGAACTTCACCATAATAAAGTCCATGCCTTGTAAAGAGGTCCTCTGAGTACTTCAGTAAATACTGGCCTAGGATGGAGTCCAAGATAACTGAATTATAAGAGTCTGGAGCAAACAGCATTGTGGTGAGATCGCAATGAACGAAAAAGACCTCGACGACTACATAAACACAAGCGCAGTGGGCTGCAGCTGTATAAAGCTCAACTGCTTCGGAAGGTGGGAGGGAAGACCCGCAGTGAGGAGAGCAGGCTGCTGTGGCACACAAGGGCCAAAGAAACCAAAGCCCTTGTTGGGGAGGTTTGTGGAAAGCGGGTCCTAAGCAGTGGGCAAATAAACTGAAGGCTAAAGGAGCCCTGGCAGTCTTATGTGAGGCAGAGCAGAGCACCATGCTTGGGATGTAGGCCAGCACCTCCGGCCACTGGCTACTTTTCTCAAACAACTTCCTGCCTCAAGTGTACCTTCCCCTGTCCATCTTTAATTCTACCATTAATGTTTTCTAATTTTCTAATCACCTCCCTTTCTTTTCCCTTGGGACAACCCTCTGCCCTAGGCTTCAGAGCAAGAAATATTGTTGCTGCGCACGTACACTCTCTCTCTCTCTCTCTGCAGGCTCCTCTGAACAATTTCCACCAACCCCTTCCCATCCCCATACCAGGGATGAACCCAGGGCCTACAGCCCTTTTTATGTTGAGACAAGGGTCTCACTAAGTTGCCCAGGCTGGCCTTAAACTTGTGTCCTTTTACCTCAAGTTCCCAAGTAGCTAGGATTATAGGTGTACACCCCACACCCTGAATTCTTTCAAACTTCCTCTTGCTCATTTAACACTCACACTGTCTGGCATAACCTTGTGAAATATCAGGTTCAGAGTGTCTTTAACTAACTGAAAGAAACGAAGCAAATTCCTTTTGGCTTTTTCTCATTTCATGGTACTCTGCTGAGTGTCTGATAGAGCATGATTGTTAATTCATGTAATCCTCTGTTTACCTTTCTTTTTAAAAATACATTTCTTAAAAAGCAGGAATAGTCTGACACAATCTTTGCTAAGTCTGGCAGTGCCAATCGCGAAGCCACCAAATGGTTCTGACCAAGTTAACTCTGTAAGAGCTTCCAGGAAGGAGGAAGCCACTGGGAGGCCCTGCTAGGAAATACCCAGTGCTGTTCCTGGGGGAGGGTTAAGAGTGCTGGCTCCGCTTCCCACTGTGTCCCTTAGAGCTGATGTGGAGTGAGCCCAGGGAACCCCTGCAGCCAGAATCCTCAACTGTGAAAAGAAAATGACTGAACAAATGTATGTGGAAAACTCAGCACGTTACTTGCAGCATTTTGTCCCCCTTTGGTCTGAATTCTGCCATAATAAATCTTTTTTGATTTTGTGTGTTCCTTGTCAAACTTTGGACCAGGCTTTTTCAACAGCAGCAGGACTGATATTTTGGGTCATATGCTTCTTTGCTGTGGTCAGCTGTTTTGTGTGTTGCAAGACGTTTGGAGCATCCTTGGTCTCAAATGAACAGATGCCAGTAATACCAGTTACAACAACCAAAAGAGTGTCCAGATATTGCCAAATGTTTCCCAAGGAACAAAACTGCCCTAGATTGAGAACCACTGCTTCAGACTGAAAGTGTTTAATGGTAGCAAGCCTGTGCTCAGTCCTCACGATCTCTGACTAAAATTATAGTTTTATTTTTGAAAAGCAATGCTTGAATATTTTCAGCAAGAGACCCAGCTTCCTCTCATGACCTTAAATTCTATGAATATAATGCTACTATTCAGATGCCAAATATACCAGCTGGGACCAATGAAAATTTGCTATATGTATAATACTTTGTGCTTTAGCAATGATAAGACATCAAAAAGGAAGTTCTTTTATCCCCCCATTTAGAGACTTTGAATACAGGTCCTTCTCAAAAATATAAACTGAATAGCGTCCTCTTGTAAGATCACATTGATTCAATCTAACATTTAAGTGTGACAGTGACTAAGAAGCAGAAGACCAACTAAACTAAGTATGGAAAAGTAGGCTTTAAAAACTCATCTGGGGGGCCAGGGATTTAGCTCAGTGGTTCCAGCATCTGCCTTGCAAGTGCAAGGTCCTGAGTTCGATCCTCAGTACCACAAACTACAATGACAGGTGTGGTGGCTCACACCTGTAATCCCAATACTAGGGAGGCAGAGGCAGGAGGATTGCTGTTGAATTCGAGGCTTGCCAGGGCTACATAGTGAGTTCAGAGCCGGCCTGAACTACAAAATGAGACCCTGTCTCAAAAACTAAAAAAAAGAAAAAAGAAAAAAACCCAAAATCTCTTATATGGTACTAGGTGTGGTAGTACACACTTGTATCCCACTACTTGGGAGGCTGAGGGAGGAAGACTGCCACAAGTTTGAGGCTAGCCTAGGCTACATAGTGAGTTCAAGGACAGCCTGAACTACACAGAGATGCTGTCTTAAAAAAAAAAAACCCTTATAAAAACCTCTCATATGATTATACAGTCTATCATTTCACAAATTCTCCAACAAAATATTTTTCTTGTCTAACCTCAAATTCCTGTCTTACACAGCCAAATAAAACAAAAACCCAACCTAACAAAAAACCTATTCTTCTTTCTTCTGGGAATATAGCAAAGAATGGTTTCAAATTTGAATTTCATACAAGACACATGCAACTTGCAGCTATCAGTGTTTTATACTTGGTTGATATCCTCAAAAATGTTATGAGCTAGGGCCAATTTTGCTGCATGGGGGATATATGAAATATCATATCCCAGACCTTTCTGTCATAAGCATAATCTCTCTGGTGTCTTTTTAAACTTAGGGGATTAGTCCACCATTAAGTAGAATGGTATCTGGGCTTTAACCCCCTACTAATTTTCCTATCTTCTTTTCACGCCTGAATTCTTCAAGCACACTTTCTATACTGTTTCTCCAATTATCTCTTGGATTTCTCTATACTAGTTCCTTGTCTGCCACTCTACTGAAGGTGTTGTTTGAAAGCTAAAGAGAGGCAAATCTCATAGCTCCTTCCTAAGGTCTTCTTTTTGGACTTTACCATTCCTTTTGACAATAAAGATGGCACTGCCCCCCACCAATATCTCTTAGCTTTAGCAGATATACTGGCTGGTCAATACTAGGCCAGAATCTTTAAAAAACCACATTATTTCTTTTGCACATCCTTCATCTTTCCTGCTTCCAACTATACAAAACGAGCTCCTAAACGACCTTTTCACTCTCTGCCAAATTCCATCCTTTTCTTAACCAGTTCAGGAAATGTTCTCCCAAGGAAAAATTCCAACTACCTCAGTAACTGAATCTCCTTGTACTTTGTCATGGCTAATTCACATTTGCTGGAGTGTACACCTATTATCTCATGAGAATCCAAGCTTCTTTGGAAAAAAGCTATTTTCTGTCTTTAAAATTCTGTCACAACTTAAAGCACATCACGTGGCCTTCAGTAACCTCTCAGCTGATGTTGGAATCAGGGTACTCTTGCAGACAGTATCATCGAAGTGCAGAGCCATCCTCCAACTTCAGCATCTGTTGAACAGTCTTTCCACCTTGGCCTTCACCTCTTAGGAGAAACTAGAGGTCTGGGCCGAAAAGCCACCATCAAATCTTAGTATTTTCCAAAAGAGAAACTGCAAAGGGATGCTCTGAGGAAGGTATCCAGAATCCTTCCTTCACAAGCCAGGGATGTTTTAATGAAGGAGACGGCGATTTGGAGAATATGGAAAAAATGAACGTGGAACCCCTTACTGAAAACTCCCCTGAGGCCTGAAGCTACAGGCTTCTCTACCCCTGTTGATAAACTAGGTCTTTCTTTTCGTCCTCTTTTGCATCCCGAGGACACAACCAAGGGACCAGAGTTCAGGCAACATCCTCGAGGGTCTAGATGGGGCGACAGGCAGCAGAGTCTCAGGACTTCTGAGGTTTCAGAATCGCGGCGCGAAAACGAAGGGAAGGAAACACCAGGGCTAATGACAGCACTCGCTGCCGCTCTCGATTTCGAAATAGGAGCTCTATGGGTTCCGGAACTCACCTTCCCTGAGCCCGCGGGCTGGTAGCCGAGCCCAGCTGGCTCCTGCTGAACGCGCCAGGAGCCCTCGGAACAGCTGCCTGCAGCCGGACACCAGCAACGTGAAGGACGCCATCTTGGGATCCGGCGTAACCTCGATTATGCTTCCGCTTCCGGGGCGGTGCGCGCGCAGCCTCTGTGGAGGGCAGGATCCGGTGATCAGTTCGTATAGTTTCTCTGGTCGTTTGATGTTTTCCGTGATTTGAGGAAAAGGGAAGAAGGCATTTTTATCAAGTCTGCTTTCCGTTCCAAAGGTCCAGAGTTGGTCTTCTAGCATCTGTCGGCCAGCCCTCAGTCTCCAACGTTGCTTTGGTTTCCTGGAAGCCTCCTTTGGTAATTACACACTTCCGCCCCCTTTTTTTAGGGCTTCCACTTGCCGTCAAGTCAGCTGTGGATCTTCAGCTTCTGTGATTGGAACTAGGCCTGTGTAAGAGTTTGAAATGATTAGAGACTCTGGCACAGTCACAGAATAAATGAACATGTGCTTTCTTCTCTTTAGTTACGTGGTAGATGACAACCCCGCCACCCCAGCAAAATTTTTTACTTTGGGACAGGTCTCTCTAAGTCACTCAGTTGCCCTGGCTCCCTTAAACTTGCCTTGGCCTCCTAGAATGCTGGGATTATTGGTGTGCACCATCATGGCTTTCCCACTTTTTTTTTTTTTTTTTTTTGAGACAGGGTCTCGCTTTGTAGTTCAGGCTGGCCCCGAACTCACTATGTGGCCCAGGATAACCTCGAACTCAAGGCAATCCTCCTGCCTCTGCCTCCTGCGGGCTGGGGTTAGGGCATGAGCCACCATGCCTGACACTGTGGTATGTGGTTGCCAGGATTGAACTCGGGGACCTTGGGTTTGCCTGTCCGACGTCCGACTCACTGAGCTAAATCCTCCTCCCTGTTCCACTTATTCCTTAGAGTTCACCTAAGTCTTCCTTTCCAAGGTGAAGTCTTCTCTGATCTCTCTGATATTGTTTTTCTACACTGGATACTTCTCCAACTTAGTATTGATACAATTGCAATTTTACATTTGTTCGGTACAATATATATCTTTTCACCATCGGGGAGAGCTCCCGCGAGGCAGAAACATAGTCTTTTGCTGATTCTCTTATCTCTAGCACCTAGCACAGTGCCTGACACGTAGTTATAGTGAAATATATGCTTGTGGAATGAGT
This sequence comes from Petromus typicus, assembly GCA_004026965.1. Taxonomy (NCBI): domain Eukaryota; kingdom Metazoa; phylum Chordata; class Mammalia; order Rodentia; family Petromuridae; genus Petromus; species Petromus typicus. Next base: position 941 of record PVIR01017658.1, on the reverse strand, counting down.
AGAACCTATTTTATAGGGTTGTGAAGATGAGATGAGATAAAACATGCTAAATTAAATATAAGCTGCTTAATAGAACAGTTATAGAGATGGCTCTTTTTACAACTGTGGCATACCAAAAGTAAAATGTAATGCCTAGTCTTTCCTTTTTTAGATTTGCAGAACATACGGTATGTTCCCCTAGAACTACATGAGAAATGAAAAGAATTCACAGCTCAATTCTTTCACGGGGTGGTAAGATACTTTTGCCATCTTGCGTAGTAAACCTGAAGGGGGATTTTGTAGTTATCTTACTCTGATTCATAGATGAGAAAATCCAGGCTCATTAAATGACAAGACGTATTTGATGGCGTCATCTGATGCCATCTGGATGTGCAGAAGGATGCAGAGCAGTTGCTCATGGGGAGTTTGAGAGGCCTCAGCACAGATTGGAAAAGCAGAAGAAATGTGGCATCAAGTACCACAGAGAGCTGCATTCAACAAAGGCAGCTGTGTTGACAGGGAATTGGAAACAGGTGGGAGAGACGTGGGGGATGGGCTAGGTGTTCCAGCTGAGATCAAGAAAATTGTGACTCCTCCTGTAGTTTCCACTATTCTTCTTTGTAATGATCCGGGAACACACCCACTTTTGTACCACATTCTGTTCCTTTATCCATCCTTAACTTCTGGGGACCCACGAGAACCCAGAAGTGTAACAAAGCTCCACTTCGTGTTTGTTTCGGACACTGCGCTGAAACATTCAAGTGCCAATCCCTTCCTTGTTATCTTATCCTAACTTATCAAAATCAAAACTTGTTTTAAAAAGAACATGTATTTTCTACAGTGACAGTTAACATGATCATTGTAGAAAAAAGAATAGATAATATAAGAAAATAAATACCATCCACAATCCCGAGATAAGTATTACTTGCATTTAGTAAAATTAAATAATACTGTACATATAT
>PVIR01017657.1:0-34559 GCA_004026965.1 Petromus typicus | reverse complement strand
CGGGTTCGATTCCCCGGTAACCACATAACAATACTGGGTGTGGAGACCCACACCCAGCAGCAACCAGTACCACATACCATAGTGCCGGGCGTGGTGGCTCACGCCTGTAATCCCAGCACTCGGGAGGCAGAGGCAGGAGGATTGTGATGTGAGTTTGAGGCTGAGCTCAGGGCCAGCCTGAACCACAAAGCGAGACCCTTAACCTTCCCTTACAGAAGGTTTTTAGGTTTCAAAAAACCTAAAAAAAAAAAAAAAAAAAAAAAAAAGAGTGGGGGGAGGGGGTGCTGAGCAGGTCTGCAGCTTGCATCCCATATAGTTTTCCCAGTCTCCTTGCAAGCTCTTTCGGAAATCCACGCTGATTTTCCAGTTTACCCTGAACTCCATACATTTTTTATTTCCTAAACACAGATGTGTCCCTTCACAGTATTGACTCTTGGGGCTTTGTGAAAAGCACCTCAGTTGGAGCCCCCAAGTTAGCTCAGCCTTCTCCTGTACCAGGTGGAATAGGGGCAGGAGGATTTACTCTGGCTCTTGCAGCCACCTTCTGGGGCCATCTGGATGATAAGCAGGGTGCTTTGGTGAGCAGGAATCTGATGGTCCCTGACGTGACCCCAGAGCCTTCAAGGCTTGCCTCCCTGGTGGAGGTGTGGGGCTGTGGTTAGAGTGCTCCTGTTTTCAAGCCAGGGCGGCCGAGGGTCGTGACATGTGGGTACAGTAGTAGCTAGTGTTTGATAATGGAAAGATTTAAATGTGGTCGGTCAAGTGCCCCTTCTCCACCTGTCTGCAGAGCTCCCCCTGGTGGGCAGGTGAGTGAGTTGCAGGGCTCACTATAGCCTCACAGAGCTCCAAGAGAGCAGCCTGCCTGCCCAAGGGGGCCTGTCCTCCGCAGCCCCATCTAGGTGCCTGTGTTTCGTAGCTGTGTTTGAGGGTTCAGCCTTCTCAGTGTGAGACTTAGCCTCTGTGGTCACTGCACGTCTTGCTTCCCTTACAGAGAAGCTCCTGACTGTCATGTCCCTATCTCAGGGTCACCTCCAGAGGAAGAGCAATTCTCGGCCCCTGAGGGCCTCTGGACAACCTCCCTTTGCTCTTGGAGGCAGGGGATATGACAGATGGAGGGAAGCTAGGAATCTTTCTAGAGAGCTGGTGTCAGTGATGCCACCTGTAAGGGGTATGTGCCTACACCGCTGCAGCTAGGTGGAGTGTTTCTGAACTGGGTACCGTGGGGCTTGGAGGCCCCTCTTCCACTTTAGCCTCCTGATCTCCTCCAATCCCACAGCCTCAGAAGCAGTCTTCTTGGAGCCTCTCAGATTTCTGTACTGGGCTCTGAGGAGTGTCCATGCCAGATGGGCCAGGTGAAAACTAGCCAGGTGATTCAGAGCTGGGGCCTGCAAGCAGGGAGCATGGGGAGTGAGCGGTAGGGACAGTAGAAGCCCAGGGCTCAGGACAGTTCAAGGCATCTCAGGCAGGGAGGAACCAGGCACTGCTTACATCCAAGGAGCCTCCTTGCAGCCTTTCTGCCTCAGCTACACCTCCTTCCTTTCTGAAGCCTAGAATCCCCTCAGGGTTTGTCCCTTGACTTCCCACAGCCTGTTCCAAACCAGCTTAGAGATCACTTGGATCCAAAGCAAATGAGCTCCCCACTCAGCTTGTCCCACTGCTGAGGGAGCTAGGGCTGCGCAGTGACAGGAACCTGCCACAGGTGCCACACTGTTCACATGCACTGGCCCCTGCCACTGGAAGACAACATCCAGCGGTCACCAAAGGTTTTCCTCCCCAAAAGGCGAGCTTGTGTTTGGTCCCGTTGGATGGCGTCCTAGAACACATTACCTAGGTTCTACTATATTCTTTTTTCAAATGGCAGCTGAAATAACTTCTGTCAGAAATAAATTGCTTCGATATATTCGCACGGCATTGGTGTCCAGCACTCCCCAGGATCCATAGTACCCTGCTCCAGCCCCTTGGCCGCAGTCACGCTGCCACTCACAGTTCAGCAGTGCCCACTCGGCTGCCCATAGCCTCCCCATTTCCCCAGGGCCAGGAGGCCCAGTTGCTTCTCCTGTCCCTGCTGATGCATGAGCACCTTGGGCACCAGAACCTCCGAACCTCAAAAGCCTTCTTGCCCTGCTCCCTTTAAATGGCTCCCTGTGGTGGTGGGATTTAGCAGCAGGTCTTGGGCCCCCAACTTTGGATAGAGAAGTAAAATGAGCTATCACTCTGTGAGCCAAAAGGGAGGTGAATCTGCAGCGCCGGGGCTCCAGAGTGTAGACGCAGGGGACGCCACTCTCCCAGGTGTGCTTAGAGGTAGGCAGTGCACCCAGGGTGTAACATACAGAGTGCTCCTACCCGTTAAGGTGCAGGCAGGTCTTCAGGTCAGCAGCAGGGGCCTCTAGTCCTCTCCACTGCCCTGTGCCTCTCTCTCCTTTCCTGCCCCTCCCCCCCTACTGCTGCAGTTTTAGCGGTGCATGCTGGTCAGGATACCCTGTGCTGGGTGTTTGTCCCCAGCAGGCAGGCAGCAGGGATGGTCTTAGGAGGCCATGAGTGGTCCCTGACAGCCCAGGGGGGCCCCAGTGGGGCAGGTAGATGCCTCTTCCTTCCAGCCACCAGCTGTAGGGAGCAGCCGCTCAACTTGCGTCTTGTCTCTTTCAGCCGCCAGGAGGAGTTCCTGGGACACAGCCATTGCTGCCCAATTCCATGGATCCCACACGACAACAAGGTACGGAGGACAGACAGGCAGCCTGGGCCTCGGGAGGGCCCCTCCTTTCCCTACTCCCTCCAGGCCACGGCTCACCTCCCGTTCTCTCTCACAGGCCACCCCAACATGGGAGGATCAATGCAGAGGATGAACCCTCCCCGAGGCATGGGGCCCATGGGTCCCGGCCCACAGGTAACCGGCCCTCTGTTCTGCTGTCTCCCGCCTCCCCAGCCATCTGTGTGCACCTGCCTCCTCTCCTCTTTCCATGTCTGTTCATCTTCCATGTCTGGCTTGAAGGGGTGAGGAGCAGAGTTGAGGAGCCTGCTTGGTGGGCAGGGCCTTGGGTGGGGTCCTAGCGTGTGGTTTAAAGAATCTGAAAGGCAGAAGGCCTGAGCTGTGTGCTGGTGGGGTTCCCAGGAATGCAAAGCCACTCGCCCTGGGTCAGGTTGACTCCAGAGGCTCAGGGACAGTGTGCTATGTGTGCCTTAGAGATAGGGCACCTGAGCAGTGATCCTAAATCTGCCTGCCACTCTCCATTTGTCTGTCCTTTGACCCAGGGAAGCCCTAGAGGTCTGTTTCCTGCCTGTTAAATGAGTAGTGAGTCGTATCTGTATTCTCAGGTGAGAGGGGGACAGGCTGCTAGGATACCAGGCCACAGCCAGCCTCATGTGCCAGGCTCCTGCTCAAGAGTCCTTTTGGCAGAGGGTGCCATCCTCAGAAAGAGCGGTTGAGGGCCTGAGATTTAGCTTAGTGGCATAGCACCTGCTTGGGAAGCTGGAGGTCCTTAGTTCAATCCCTGGTACCAAAAAAAAAGAGAGTAATTCAGAAACCTCTGAAAGGCATTATCTAAGGTGTCAGGTATATCCTTTGCAACAACACAGCTGCATACCCCACCGGGAGGACCACCTTAGCAGAGTGTGACCAATCTGGCCTCTCCAGAGGCTTCCTCACTCACTCCCATGCCTCCTGAGTGTGTGGATGTAGTAGTTTGCTGTGCTCCACCTTCTTCGGGAATCTCCCAGAACCTTTCTGTCTAAAAGAAGCAAGAAAGCTGAGTCAGGCTTCCTGTGGTCGGAGCGAGAGGGTCTTGTTCTCAGCTCTTCCTTTTTTCTCTACCCTTCGGTATTTAACGTCCTCCAGGTCTCTCTCAGATTCCCAGCACAGTGGGCACAGCAACACCCACTTCCTTTTGTGGGGAGCTGTCCACCCCGCAGCCCCACAGGTCCTTTCCAGCCACTGCTTTCTGCATCCGTGGTGGTTGGAACATCTTACCTCCTGGCCCGAATTCTCAAAGGAAGCAAGCCCACCTTGGTGACAGGTCCGGGTTCTTGTTTTGTTTTATTTTCTTCTTAACCCTCCCGCCCCTCAAAGTTCATGTTTACTATTTTAAGCTGCCAGGTTGGCCCCGTCCTGCCTGACTGGTGTCACCAGCTGACTTGTGCAGAGCTGCCAGTGAGAAGGGCAGAGAAAGCGTGCTCCTTCTGTGGAGTCAGAAACACTCTCCATCCCCTCGGCCCCAGCCACAAGGCAGTCACTGATGGTTGGTGAGGAGGTGGCAGTAGGCTTGGATTCCCACAACACAGGGCCTCTAGTGTTTCAGGAGCACGGACTCTGCAGAGGGAAATTGCAATTCCATCACTCACCAAGACTCAGTACCTGCATCTGTAAAATGGGAACCAGCATAGAATCTGCCTTGTGAGGTTGCAGAACAGAGAAGGGTCAAGTTCTTGAATGTGGGTGACTCCCTTAGTAAGTAGTTTATCATTTCCAGCTTCCGAACCTAAAACTAGCATCCAGGAGTGTAGTTGTTTAGGTTTGCTGATTGCTGTTAGGTTCTTCTCCCTGCCTCCCCTCTTTTTTTCCCTGGCAAAGCCGTCAGCAGTTTGTTAAACCCATAGTAAGAGTGAGATTGTAGAAATTGGAGCCGGATGTTGGCTGTATGTGAAGCACAGCATCCGGCCATGGAGGGCTTCCTCCTGGGGAGTGGCCGTCTCCTCCCCTCACCCCGGCGCGCTCCTTTTGTTCACATTGTCAAGAGGTGAGGTTTCGGGAGGCTGAAGTCAGGCTGACGGCCTCCTAGTCCCTGTGGGAAGAGATGGGCCCCAGCGGCAGAAATCCTCTCTGCTGTACATTATTTTATGGTGTCAGTGTGGAGGCCCTGGCATATTTTGCCTATGTCTTCCATATCCCTGTGAGGAGAGTGAAGGATCAGACTCACAGGCCTCATCTCTGGTGTTGGTGGAGCACTGGGTCCGGGAAAGGCTGGTGTGTGGGATGGATTTCCTCCCCTTCCTGTCCCCGGGAGCACTTGGGGGTCCAGCACTCCCAAAGAACAGGAGAGGGAGAGCTTGGGGTGCTGGGAGACCCAGTTCTGATCACTGCTCAGCCTGCTCATTGGCAGAGTGGGCAGTCAGATGACAACCCCAGGGCTGGTCTCTGTGGACCCACGCTGTGTCCTGTGGGTCTGGTCTCCTTCCTCAGAATCTCAGTTCTGCCTTCTGTCCCTGCCCTGGCTTTCAGTGCCACCCTGAGATTGGAAACAAAGGTGGGCACCATGGCATGTGGTTTCCAGCAGGGAATTAGACCGCTTAGCCAACGAGCCCTCTAGAACTCTATAGATGTCAAAACCCAGTAGAGTTAGAGCAGTAGTTCTTGTTTTTTATTTTTTAATTATTTTTTCTTAAACCCTAAACAGCCCTAAGGGATCAGCAGCCAGTCTTTTGCCTTCAAGGCCTCAGACAAATTTTACCCTGGGTTTGTGAAATGGCCAGAGCCTGAAAGGATGCTGCACTTCTCCTTGCCCAGCTTCTCTGGAACACATCACTGTCCGGCAGTGCCCTTTTGCCCAGGTGTTTTGAAAGTGAATTCTGGTAGATGAGGCCAAAGCTACAACGCTCCTGGTTAGACCTCGACAGAGAGTGCCCGGCCCTATGGGAGACCCTCGGGTACCAATCCTTACAGCCTGGTTAGATCCTTGGGTACCAATCCTTACAGCCTCCTTACAAGCCTACTTGGTTGGGCTTACACAAAGCAAAAGTCCATATTGGCTCATGGTTTTAGAGGTTTAATGTGCTGGGCTGAGTCAGAGGGGACAGTGTGGGGAAGGAGAGCTGCTTGACTCATGGCAGCCAGGAAGCAGCACAAGAAAGAAAACAGAAAAGTAGACCAGGGCCAGATGTTGTCCCTAAAGTCACACCATAGCCCATTCAGACACACCCGGAAGTGTGCATCACTCATCCAGCGGTGGTAGTTGACAGCAAAGAGTGACCCTCACACAAGAGTCCTGTCACCATTCTGTCTTGTCTAATGTTTGGGGAGGTTCAGATGGAGGACAGTACAGAGTACTCAGGGATGATCCTGTGCCACCTTCGGGTCCCTCCTTGACCCAGGGCCAATTGGCGGTGCTGGGCCAGAGCACCCAGGGCTGGGTGAAGAGGGAGTGAGGCTCCAGGACCTGTGTAGAAACTTCCCAGACGGCCTCCCTGAGGACCAAATGGTTCACTGTTGCTCTGTGACAGAAACAGCACCATGCAGGCACAGGAGCATGGAGAGAGCCCTCCGAGGCTGTTGCAGGAAACCAGACTCTGCTCCTATGTAGCAGAGGCTGACGCCAAGAGGGCGACCTGTGTTCTTGTGACCAGAGCCTGGCCCTCTGGGCTGCCCACGTGGGGGCAAGGAAGTCCAGGGCGAACAGACTCTCATGGGAAGCAGCCATCTCCTTGCAGCACAGTGCTGATAGAGGCAAAGGGGAATCTCCACTCAGTAACAAGTCTTCGCCTCTGGCAGCCCATGTTGCAGTTGGAAGGGTAGGAGCTCTTTGTGCCACAGCTCGGAAACCATCTGCAGAGCCTCCAGCCCTGTGTGAAAACCTGGTATTTCTGATTGGAAAACTGGCCCAAACCTGACTTCTGCTCGACGCTAGCTCTGACCCAGCAGGTGGCATTGGGCAAGTTTCTGACCTCTGGGTCCTCGGTTGTCATCTGTAAAGCAGAAATGTGAGTGACCCTCGGGGTCTGCGTCTGCAGGGACAACTTAACAGGAAAGCTCCCCTGCAGGCCAAGGAGGGAGGAGCTGCTGGGCTGTTCTGCTTCCCCGAAGCTCCCGGCCCACAGCTGTACATTTCATGTCCAGCCATCTCATTTCTCTGGGGTGAGCGCCCACAGACCTCACATTCTGCTCTGAGCTCTACCTCGCCCCAGTTGTAGGCCTTTCCCCTGGCTGAGCAGTAGCTGCCGGTCCAGAAGGTCTTGCTGTACTTGGAGGACCTGTCTAGCAGGCTGGGCTGCTGCCACGTGGTGAGCTTCCTGTTCAGGATGTAGCAGGGGTATGTGGGCCTTAGAAGAGGGCTTTGAGGCCCACACTTCACAGGACCATAGTGGTATTAAGGTCTGCTGCGTTCGCTCCACTGCCGCTGTCCCCAAAGTGTGTGCTTCCTGGGCTCACATGACAAGGATGAAGCCTCGGGGGCTCTCTGTCCCCGTTGTACAGACAGGGCAGTCAGTGAGCCGGCTGAAGGGTCTCACCGCAGCTCAGCTGTGTGAGCTGTGCCTGGCACTGCCACTCTGCTTCAGCACCTGTGTTAGTCTCGAAAGCTGAGGGAGTGCAGGAGTGCCGCGACATTAGGTGTGCGTGGGAGCCAACAGCGCAGCCTGAGGCGAGGAAGCCTTGCTGCCCTGTGCAGTTTCCCAAAGTCACAGCAAATAGCCAGTCCAAGGCCGTTCTCCACATGCAGTCCTCACGCTCCAGGCTCTGCTTTACACTGGGCACCGAGCACCCGTTGGTCACTTGGGCCTGGCCACTACTCGCTTAAGAGACCACTGGGATGGGAGTCGAAGTACATGCCACCTGCTGGCGATTCCAGGGATCCTGTGCTCCTTGCCGCCAGGCCTGCCCGCTGCCAGCCAGCCTGCTGTTGCCCCTGGGGTGTCAGCAGTCTGCCTGGGCTCATGGTGAGCAAGCAGAACAGGTGGCCCGAGCCAGCAGTATGACCTGGGAGCTGGTCCTGCATGAAGACCCGGCATCTGACGGCTGGTACGGCCGCGAACTTCTAGTTCCGGGGCTGCTGGTCCAGGTGCAAGCCCAGCTCTGCAACTACGCTTCAGACAAACCTGCCTCCCACAGACCTTGAGTCTCCCCATGGGGGTGTTGTCAGGGTCAAACCAGAGACTGACTGTAAAGTGCTTGGTGAAGGGCTGGGATTTAGCTCAGTGGCACTGAGCCTGCTCCACAAGGGCAAGGTCCTGAGTTTGATCCCCGGTACTAGGGTGGGGGGGAAGTGCTTGGCGAAGGGCAGCTATGCTAGCTCTTCTCTGCCATCAGATTCCATACCTCCTTTTCCTGGCAGCTCAGTGCTGGCCTGTCACAATGGCATTAAAGGACAGGGATGATCCCAAGTGTGGACAGAGGCCAAGCAGTTACTCCTTGGGAGCAGTGCCAGAAAGGGAGGTTGGGTTGGGTGCACAGAGTGAGGCCAAGCCCCCCTTTCCTGCCCTCCCCTTGCCCCAGTGAGCTATACCGAATGGTATCAGAGTCCCAGAAGTGTCTCAGTGTGTAGCCTCCTCAACCAGGTGCTGACCTCTCAAGTAGATGTACGGTCCTCTCCTGTCCCATAGGGGTGTTGACTGCTGCCACCAGTCAGCTCATGACTGTCCTTCCCTCTCACCCGCTCAAAGGCAGGAAAGGTACAGAATATCACCCTGAGGCCTCGTGAGATCCCTTGACCATTGTCACTGTCCCTCTGTGCTGGCTTGTCTTTGTGGTCTCTGCTGCTTGGCTCCCACCCCACCTTTTATGAAAGAATGCATTTTTTTCTCATCAGGTCCTTCACAGACTAACCCTTCACTTATGTTCTGTCTGTCTGTTTTCCCTTCCTCCTCCGGTTCCCCTCCTCCTTCTCATAGACTGACCCTTGGTTATCGTTGCAGAATTACGGCAGCGGCATGAGACCACCACCCAACTCCCTCGGCCCCGCCATGCCCGGGATTAACATGTAAGGCAAAAAAGTCCCGGCCAGCCTCAGAGCCCTCACCCTCTGCTGGCACACAGCAGGCTCATGCTGGGGGTCTGTGCCGGGACCTCTGTGGACCCCAGGCCCCTCAGCTGTAGGATGAGGCTTTTAATGATCTGGGGGTGAGGACCCAGCCTCTTCCAATGCTGTGAGCCGGGCGACATTGTGGGTACACTGCAGGGACCCCTCGCCTGGTCTTTGTGGTAACCCTGGGAGACTCTTGTCATCCTGTGTGAGGTCACCCAGGCACAGAGAGGTGAAGTGACTTTCCCAGGTTCACACAGCTTCCATTGGCCGAGTCAGAGTTTAAGCCCCTGTACAGGCGGCCACGTTCTCTCATGCTCAATGACTTCAACCTTTCTGGTGTGTGTGAGAATTGTGGACTACCGTCCCAGGAAAGCACACGTGCAGAGGGATTTTATGCATTTCGTAGATGATCTTGTAAATGTTCTGCACTTTACATAGAATTTTAAGTTTAAGGATTTCCACCATTGAAACTGCCCATTGCTGTAGTGGAGCCAGTTGGCCTCTGAGGCCTGAGTACCATGCACAGATCATCCTGTTTTGAAGGAGTCCTCGTTCTGACCTGTCGGTTCTGCACCCTAGATGGACCATACTTGTTTCATTGTCTGGTTTCTCTCTCTCTCTGTCCCAGGGGCCCGGGAGCTGGCAGACCCTGGCCCAATCCCAACAGCGCTAACTCAGTGAGTATCCAGGCTGGGCAGAGTGTTTGCCAGGAAAGAGATTCTGGGGCAGGAGGTCCCCTGTCCCCAGGTAGTACAGTAAGATCCATATTCACTGGGGTCAGTGAGGGTAGCCTTTGGGGTCAGAGAGCAGTGTTTGAGGAGCCCTCTGCTGGTCTCCTAGTGGGACTGGCTCTCAGCGTCCCCAGGCAGGAATGGAAACATGCTCCATGCTGAAGTCCAGGCTCCAGGCCAGAAGGCTAGGGAGAAGCCTGCTCTCTCCTGCCCTCTCACACCGGAGGCCTCCCCCCCTCCGAGGACTGGGCAGCAGGAGCCCAGAGCTGAGTAGCACTGGAGCACCAGCCCAAGCTCCCTGGGCCCGAAGCGTTTCCTGGGAAAGGGGGTTGGTAAGCACAGGGCACTGTGGGGGCTGGCTCTGACGTGTGGCACCCACATCTCCTTTCCAGATTCCATACTCCTCCTCATCACCCGGCACCTACGTGGTAAGTGAAGGCCAGGGGCACTGCCTGGGTTTCCACACATGACCAGCAGTGTGTGTGTACAGAACTACCTAGGGTCCCTGTCTGTCCCCTTCAGACACGTTCTGGGCACAGGATCCAAACTGCCATGACTTGCACTCAGGGTGTAGGCCTGGGTGGTCCAGAAATCCCTGAACAAGACCTGGGAGTGGGCTCCCCAGGAGCCACTTAGCAGGCTGTGGCTCTCTTAGGCCTCAGCTGTCACCACCCTGTCAGCCAGGATGCCTCTTGACTTGAGCAGGAAGGGACTCTGAGCCCAGCCCCTTGGGCTCACACACCCCTGCGCGTGGGCCTGGAGCTGGCGAGAGGAATGCAGCTGGGCCAGGCAGTGATCACTTGCTTGCGGGGAAGGGAGGTGGTGGTGGTGGCCCCTCTCTATACCTGGTAACACCCTGGTGGCTAATGCCAGTTTCTGTCTCATCTCAGGGACCCCCCGGCGGTGGCGGCCCTCCAGGAACACCCATCATGCCTAGTCCTGCAGGTAAGAGGGAGTAAAGGGATCCCACTGGGAGCAGTTGCTAGAGAGCCTGAGGGGTGGGGTGCAGAGCCCAACCTATCAGCTACCCCATCCTGAGCAGCGCATCCCCACTGGGCACTGTGACACTGGGACACTTAGGAGGCTGTAGACTTTATGCTACCGCCTCACGTGTGGCCTCAGACAGGTCACATCTGTTCTGACTTGAACCCTGCAGGGCTGGACAGAGAGATGTGGGAACAAGCAACCTCACTGCTTGGCTCCTTCTTGTAGGACCCAGTCCAGGGCTGCCCATTCCCAATGACACGGATGGTCTTTGGGGCTGGGGCACCCTAAGGCACAGTCCCTCTTGAGGATCCAGAGCGCTGGGCTTCCAGGCCTCTGCACAAGATCCCATTTTTTTTTTTTTTTATTCAGAAGAGTGCATGTGCTTGCACACGTGGGCATGTGCGCACACGCTCACATGGCGTCACACTTCTGTGCCTTTCCCAGCTAAGAATAGCATGCCCGCCAGCCAGAAGGGATTCAGCACAGCCCCTGCCCATCCCAAAAATAAAAAGTGAGAGGCAGCCCTAATTTCTACCCAAGAAATCCAGGGCCTGCTCCTGATAAAAGCACATTGGCTGATCTCCTAAGGAGACTTCGCTGACAAAGTGGGGAGCCAGAGGGGACCCTCCCCCTCAGCTCCCCACATAGGGATGCTGCTCTGCTGCGGGGTGGAGCCGGCAGCCAAGATACAGTTCTGCTCTGGCTCTTGCTTTTGCTGCTGCATTTTGATGAGCTGCGTGACCTACATTCAGACTGGGTCATGTTAACCCACTCCATATGTTAATGTGTCTCCGACCCCGGCTCTGCTTTTCCCTGCTGCCCCCTCAGCCTGGCATGCTGCCCCCCTGGGTAATTCCCAGCATTTCCTTTCCCCTGGGTAGTGATGTTGGGGAGCCCAAGTGGTGGCCTTGACTCCCCCTACACCGTCACAGGCATCGGGGAGACAAGAACAGAACCTGTAATCCCCATGCCACATGTCCACACTGCTGGCCAGATACCCTGAAATGCTTTGTTTTGTGGTTGAGTGGTTTTCACAGTTGAATTTTCTGTGATTAAAAACTTTGTGAATCTTCATTAAATACAAATTAGCCAGAAAATGGTGGTACTTAGAGGAAATTTTAGGTGATAAAATATAAAAGAATGAGTTCAAGTGCCACGAGTTTGTTTTAATTAAGAAATGAATTAATCACCTCGACTTGTGGGTTTCCTCTGTTCTACAGATTCAACAAATTCCAGTGACAACATCTACACAATGATTAATCCGGTGCCGCCCGGAGGCAGCCGGTCCAACGTAAGTCTGCTTTCTAGTCATTTACATATCAGATCCCATAACAAATCATAATTAACTTCATCAGCTGAGGGGAAAGCAAGTTTAATTGATTTCAGCCATTTGTTACCAAAGATGAATAAAATAAACCATCAGAAAAGTGATTAACTCTTGGGCAACCCATTGCCAGCTTCATGGCTGGCAGAGGTGGCAGAGAAGAAAAAAGCGTGTGAGGGCTGTGGTCCCGACGCTCATGGCTCTGCCAACCCCAGGAGTCCCTTCCTGGCCTCTAGGCTGTTTCCTTGTGTGTGGAGCCCAGTGAGGTCACACCTATCTGGTGTTGATGCCCTGAGCTCCGGGACCCCTGGGCCCAGCAGTTTCTGGGTCATGTTCCTTCTTTTTCCTCCAGAGTCCAACCTTCAAATCACCTTGCTGTGCAAAGCCTTAGTCTGACTCCCACTTGTCCCCTGAGCCCACAGGGTGACCTGTCTGTGTGGCCTCGACAGTGGCCTGTCTGGCTAGAAGCTCCCAGGCACTGAGCCCAGTCTGCTCCCTGTCCATAGACAGCCTTGCGCGTGCTCAGTCTCACTCTCCTGTGTGCACAGCATCGGCTCTTCTGGAGCTGCAGCTCTGGAGAGGAGGGCTGGGGGCTACAGAGCCAGGCTGGCGGTGTCTTTGGCTGGTTCACAGGACAAGGTCTTTCGGGCCACCCTGGTCTTGTTGATCCAGTTGCTGACATGGAACCCCCGTCACACTGTGTGCTAAGGCCTGGGTGAGGCAGTCAGCACACTGCCTCCTGGAGCCCTCTGTGGATAGTCTCTCTGGCCTCCTGACTTCACCAGGTTCTCATGGCTAAGTGCCGCCAGACACTTTCTTTTCCACACCTTTCTTCAGGGAGCCACCCCAGCCTCATTGACCCTTCCTACTGGGATAGTACCACCAAAAGCTGTGTATCCCAAGGCATGAAATGTCCTGGGTCTTGGCAGCAGATGCAGAACATTGAGTAGAAAGGCATAGGACCCATACAGAGGTCCAAAGGACAGAACATAGAATGTTGTTTTTGTTTGGTTTAGTTTTTTGGTTTAGTGAGACAGGGTCCCACTATATAGTAGAGGCTGGCCTTGAACTCACTACGTAGCCCAGGCTGGCTTCAGACTCGCAGCAATTCTCCTGCCTCGGCCTCCCAAGTGAGAAAACTATTTTTGGCATCAGATGGACATAGCACAGATTATCTGTCTCTTGTGGTCACTGTCAGTGTATTTGCCCCGAGCACTGATGCTAGCTAGCATTCTTATCTCATAGGGCAGTAGCTCGAGGGCCATGCTTAGGGGTGTCACCAGTCCCCCCAGCCTGCTGCAGACTCCCACACACACTTGCTGTTGAGTTAGCGCTGGTTTCATTGTTCACCTTGAGTATTGTGAGTGGGTTTCTAAGAGCTCAGATCATGAAAAAGAGAATGATGGCTGTCTACACAGCATGACCCAGCATCACTGGCAAAGAGCAAAGTGACCGTGTCATCTCAGTGACAGCTGGAAGGACACACAGCTGGATTAGAGCGAGAGAGAGCCTGGACAAGACAGAGCCTAGAAAAGAGTTGGGGATTAGGCGTGGCTGCACCAGGGATGGGAAGCACACGCAGGCACCTCCTTCGGAATCCAAGGCACACCAGTGCTCTGTCAGAAACAGCTGCAGGATTGGCTTGAGCACGCCCTGGAAGGGGCCCTGCTACCATCACGCTCCCTGACGGCGCTGCCACGAAAGTCGTGTATGTGCACGAAAGAGAGGGGAATGTGCGGATGTGCCGGCCCTGTGAGGAGTGAGGGTCTGTCTCATCTCCCCAACAGGACAGCAACGATGCCTTGGATCATGACCAAAATGGGCACTTTTCAGGTAGAATATATGATCATATGCATGAGACCCTGGGTTTAGTCCCTAGGATCACTGGACAGAAAAAACTAAGTTCCTGCTAGGTCTTAGTACAGTGATTTAGAAATGGAGTTTTAAATAATTCTGATTTTCAGGATGATGGTATTGAAACTGCAGAAAATAGAAGAGTATTGTGCTCTTCCCCAAACACAAAGGAGACTCACTCATTCAGCGCATGTTTGGCCAAGTACCCAGTTAATTTTGGAGTGTTGCTTTTCTTCTTTCTTTTTTGGTACCAGGGATCAAACTCAGGACTTTGTGCTTATGAGGCAGGTGCCAGAACTACTGAGCTAAATCCCTGACCCTTCAAGTTTCATTTGGCCTATAATTTTCTTGTCATCAGAAATGAAAATATTTTACCTGCTCACTTGTACTTAACACTGCCTACCTGTGATACCGGGTATGTTAGTGGAAATGTTGGGTCATTTTTAAGGTTTTTTTTTTTTTTTGGTATATATTTAAAGTACATGATTATATTGTTCCTGGGAGGTTGGTGTGCATAAGCCGTCTTGATTCCTTCTACTTCCTCTTCCCTTATTTTCCCTCTCCTATCTTCTATCTCTTGGTCCCCTTGGGTCACTTTTCAGTATCTTCAAAGCATGCAGAAGGACTTAATGAGTTTTTTGACCTCATAGAAATAGAAAATGTCTCCCGCAGACCTGTGGGTGACTATCATTGTTACTGCTATAGAAAAGGTGTTCAACTACTGGCCTGCTGAAAAAGCCCTCTTTATTAAAGTGTGAGCCAAGCAGGGTGTCGCTGTCCATCTCCACTGTGGAAATAGAAGTGAGAGTGGAGATAGACCTGCCGCAAAAGAGACATACATGCTGTCCTCCAGGGCTGTGTGCTCAGAGCTGCCGGAGTTGTTCACCGGCACGTGGAGGCCACCGCGAAACCTCACACCATAGAAATAACGACTTGGTTTTTGGGAATGAGAGTGCTTGAGAACTGAAAGCATTCTGAGAAGGGACAGCCAAGTTAGGCAGGACTTTTTCTCTTTCTACAACTTACTTGGACTCCACCTCTGGTCTCCCAAGTCCGTGACCTCTGTGCTTTGAAACCGTACTTAGGAACCCACGTTTCAGTCAGGCAATCTCTGTGCCATGCACTTCGTAGTGTACGCAGACATGGGCATCGCAGCAGGCTGGGTTTCCCTGAGGTCTCAGACCTGCAGTGAGTGGCGACTGCCTTGTAGACTCTCGAGCAGCTGGAAGCCAGCTCTCCACATGTACCTTCTATGCATGTGAGGAGGCCTGAGGGCTCCGCACAGATGTGTGATGGAGAGTACAGCTCACCATCCCACAGGGCGACCTGGGAATAAGAGCAGAACAGCACAGAGAATCGGTTTGCCTTTGCTCAGTTTTCCACTGCAAAGACAAAAGAATGTCCAGGGAGAGTGGGATCAGAGCAGCCACCCGGGAAAAGCAGCGGAGCCAGGACTTGCTGCAGTATCCCGGGGCAGAAAGAACAGGTGGATGGCTGTACCGTGGAATGAAACGTGCAGGCGTTAGAAGTTTACTCACGGCTCTCACTTGTTCAGGTGGTCCCTCTACTGATGCCGCTGTCAACACGTGCTGTTGTTTCTTTTGAATAATAGCATGTATGTAGCAAAGAACATTTATAAATGTGCTGGGACAACTGGTTGTCCATCCCCCTGCAGGCACGTGAGATCAAACTACTCGCAGACACAAGGGCACAAAATGAGCTCAAGGTAGATCATAGACCTTGCATGTCTGTAAAGCACCTAAAATATAGGAGATCTTCAGGACCGGGGGGAAGCAAAGCTGCCTTAGATTAACACCAAAAGCACAGCACAAGAAAATAGTGGGCCAGTTGGATGCTTTGTGCATCAAAAAATTACGAACGGGAAAGTTAAAAGGAGATTGGTGGTACACATTTATAGCCCATCTACTTGCTATGGAAGCAGAAGCAGGAGGATCTCTTGAGTCCAAGTGTAAGACTAGCTTGGGCAACATAGCAAAACCCTGTCTGAAAAGAAAATAATAGTGAAGCTGGGTGTATAATGCCAGCAACTCAGGCGGCAGAGGCAAGAGGATCGCTGTGAGATTGAGGCCAGTTTGGGCTACTTAGTAAGTTTGAGGTCAGCCTGAACCGCACAATGAAACCCTGTCTCAAAAAACTAAATAAAATAAGTTGAATAGATAGCCCATAGATTGGAAAAAAATACTAGTAAGTCATGTATCTGACTTATATGTTGTATTTGAACTCAAAATATATAAAGAACTCAAGAACAAAGACAGTGCAGTTAAAAATAAGCATCTGAACAGACTTCTCTCTGGATACACAAGTAGCGAGCTCATGAAAGGGTGCCGTCAGCATCCGTCTTCGGGAACATCCCAGACAGATGCTGACTAGAGCGGAGGATGTGGAGAAGCCAGAGTCCGTACACACCACAGCACTGTCAGGATGCAGTGCCTGGGGGAGTCGGGCGTCCTGGGGCAGGTCAAGCACGGTCCTCTGTGACCCAGCACCTGCACTGCTGGGCCTCAGCCAGGAAGAAATGAGAGTGTCTGCCCCTTGGGGACTTGGATGGGACCGACCATGTGGCTTTCGCAGTAGCCTGAAGGGCAAACCAGCAGACTGTACTGTCCTCTGGTGATCAGATAGGTAAAATGTGCTATGTCTGTACTGTGGACTGATCTGTCTCTAAGAAGCAACACAATAACTAACGAGAATGAACCTTGCAAACCACTGAGCGAAGAGTCAGCCGCAAAGGTCACATGGTTCCCTTTGTATCCAGTGACCAGAATAACCAGAGTTGCTGGGACAGAAAGTAGATTACGGGATGCTTAGGGATGGGGTTGGAAGGAAGGTGAGAAATTACTGCTCATAGGCACAAGGTTTCTTTTTGGAGTGATGAAAGTGTTCTAAAACTGACCGTGGTGGGCCAGGGATTTAGCTCAGTGGTTCTGGCTCCTGTCTTGCAAGTACAAGGGCCCGGGTTCGATCCCAGGTAACCACTTAAAACAATGCTGGGCATGGAGACTCAGGCCCACCAGCAATCAGTACCACATACCACAGTGCCGGGTGTCGTAGCTCACGCCTGTAATCCCAGCACTCGGGAGGCAGAGGCAGGAGGATTGCTGTGAGTTCCAGGCTTGCCTGGGCCACATAGTAAGTTCAGGGCCAGCCTGAACTATAAAGTGAGACCCTGTCTCAAAACAAAAAAAAACTGACCGTGGTGATAGTATGCTGCTCCTGAGTCGTGTGTGGGTGGCAGGCGGGTCCAGCCGTGGCTTTGCCTCACAGTCCCGCCTCACCACGCTCACCCTGCTCCCTCCACACCCTTCTCTGCGCAGTCACTCCATGCTGCCACTCGTATGCAGCCTTCTGTGCATCCAGAACCCCTGACTGCCTTCTATGACCATCCTGCCTGCCCATTCTACCCTACTTATGCTGGCGCTCTTCTCCCCACCCATGCAGCCTGGCACCTCTCCCCCTCATCTTTGGGGCAGTGGGGTATTAGGGGCCAAGGTGCAGGTGTTCTGTGTCCTCGGCACGTGCCCAGCAATCCTCCGGCGGGTCCCACTCCAGGCTGCAGCACCAGGCCTTGGCTCACCAGTGGGCTTGCCTTCCCTGCCCAGCCTCCAAATGACGAGGTGGGATGGGGCCTGTCTGGTTTGTGGTTCCTGCCTTCCTTAAAGAGGCTTGGGAGTTCCAGGCAGGGCTAGGGAGGGGCATAGGCTGGATTCCTGTCTGAGCACAGCTCTGCCTCACCCCCCAGCCCAGCCTCAGCTCCCCACGCTGCCTCCTGATGCCCCTGGGCTGGCCCGTTCCACACCTGCTTTGTGCAGCTGTGGCCGTGCCGGGGGCCCAGGAGGTGCTGGTAGATAACTGCTTGTGTAGCCATGGCAGGCCACACATGGCCAGCCCCTTTCCTGCTGGGTCAGGTGCTTGCGGTAGCCCACAGGAGTGAGCACCTGTCCCCTTCTCCTCGGGGGCTGAGGTGAGGAGCCTGCTCCAGCTTCCCGGGTACCAGTGCCCAGGCCATGACAGGTTCCCTGTGCCCACTGAGATGTGCTGTGTGCTTCTCCCTCAGTTCCCAATGGGTCCTGGCTCGGACGGCCCGATGGGGGGCATGGGCGGCATGGAGCCACACCACATGAACGGATCCTTAGGTAAGGCAGCCCCACCTGCCCAGCAGCCTTCTCTGCCCTCAGCTCTTGGCCGAGCTGGGCCTGGGTCCTAACTATGGCCTGGACACAAGGCAATGTCATGAGAGAAAGGTGACTCCCAGCTTGGAGGTTCCCTACAGCACGGGGTTGGTAGGGAGGGCTGAGGCCTCCCAAAGAGCCCAGGGAGGAAAGTACTAGAGATGCCTCAGGTGCTAGAGATACCTCGGGGAGGAGTAGGCAAGAGACTGAACCAGATTCCTCTTTCCTTCCAGGGTCAGGCGACATAGATGGACTTCCAAAAGTGAGTGTGAGCCCAGGGCCTAGTCCTGGCAGTGCTTCTCTGTAGGGCAGACTGTTGGGGATCCAGAGACTCACCCCTCTGCTCTCTCCACAGAATTCTCCTAACAACATAAGTGGCATTAGCAATCCTCCAGGCACCCCTCGGGATGACAGCGAACTAGGAGGGAACTTCCTTCACTCCTTCCAGAACGACAATGTAAGCCCCACCACCCCTCATGCTCCTCCTTTTCCCTGGGTCCTCCTCTTCCCCGGAGCCTGGGAATTTGGCCTAGCAAGCCAGGAGCCTGTGGGCTTTTCACTGTGGTGATTTTTCCACACCTTCCACAGAGCCCTGGCCTCTGCCTCCAGGTCTGCCTAGTGGCAGCACTTCTGGACACCATGTACAGGCCAGATGCCCTGGGCTGAGATGGCACCATGGCCCGGGGGCAAAGCTTGCACCCCCAGGGATATGCTGGGCACTGTCTGCTGTAGTGGGTTGCCGTGTACACTTATTTGAAGCAGGCAGCCTTTGAGAGCCCAGGTCCCTGCCATCCCAGTCCCCAGAAGGTATGACTCGGAAGGGGAGCACTAGGAAGGCCACACTGGCTGCCGTAGATCCTGGCAGAGAAACAGGCTGGTCTGCCAGGTGGCCCTGAATGTCCAGTCTTGCTGTCATCCTGGACCTCCTGGCCTCATCCACCGAGTGCCTCCCTGGGCCCTCCACCTCCCCTCGGGCTCTGTGCAGCCTGTGGCCGGCTTACAATGTCTCTGTCCTCTGCTTCCGCCCTCTAGTACTCTCCAAGCATGACGATGAGTGTGTGACCCCTGCTCCAGGAAGCCGAGAGCGCCGGCCTTGCAGGCAGAGTGATGCCAGAAATTATGCAAGAAGTGAGGTGTCATTACCAGGAGCTGGGGGAGGACATCTCCCCCTCTCCTCAACCCTCTCCTCCACGTCCCCACCTTTCCCAATTTTAGTTTCATGCAATAAAAAGGCTGAACTTTTTATTCCATAAAACATGAAGGACAGAACTCCAAAATATATTTCAAGTCAGTGACCTGGAAAATCCTACCCCCTGCCCTTTCCCAGAAGGACCTTTTCTGTACATGACACTTTTGTTGTTTTTTTGTTTGTTTGGGGTTCGACCGTTGCTGGGTTTTGTTTTTTGTTTTGTTTTGTTTTTATTTGTTTTAAGGGGGGATTTTTTTTTCTTTTGGAAAAAAAATTTTTAAATGGAAGCTTCTAGCAAGCCCCCCCACTCCAATCAACTTCTTTGCTTTATTTTTAAAAAAAAAAAAGGAAAAGGAAAAAAGGAAAAAAAAAAGAAGAAAAGAAACAAAGCCCTGCTATCTATCTGTCCCCAAGTCCTGCCACCAGGAAAGCTAGTCTAGGTGTGAGATGTCACCCTGTCTTTGTAGCCATCTAAAAATAATAATGAACTGGACAGTTTGCGATCTGTAGTTTCTTTGAAAAAACCTTTGGGGAAAGAAACGAAAGGAAGTCACCCACGTCCACTTGGGGATTTTGGTTTGCGGGACAGGCGAGGGCGGACAGGAGCCTGCTTTGTTTCGGCTTGGCTGGCAACAGCAGCACCCCTGGACCCCTGGACCCAGCCCGTCGTGTGGCCAGTGGGGGCCAGGCCCCCCGACCCTTTCAGGATTCCTGTGCGGCCGACGCCGCTGTGACCGGCGCGTGCACTGTGTCCCCAGGACTGCTTCCTCTCCCTCCTGGGCCTCCTCCTGGCCGCCCACATCTCCAGGCCCTCCTCAGCCCCACCCCGTCTTCCCAGCGAGAATCCTGCCGGCTGGGTGGTGGCCCAGAGCACAGTAGGAGAGGCCACCACTGACAGGATGGCTATGACCTGGGACTTGGAAGCCGGACCTCTGCGAACTGGGCCTGTGATCCTGCGTCTTCGCTGTGTGCACGGGCAGGGTGGGCTGGAATTTGGGGTTTTTTTCCTCCCCCTCCCCTGTACTTGTCCTCCTTTTTCAAAGATAGGCTGTTGACCAGAATTGCTCTGTAAATGCTTGGGCCTGGATGGAAGACTTTGGCATAGCTGTGGGGGGTGGGGGGATCACCAGAAACCAAACAGACGTGATGTTTCCGGTCCTGTTTTTATTTTCAAAAACCGATGAACCCGACGGTGGAGCCTGACCCCTCCTAGGAGGGGTGACTCATGACACCTCGCCCCCATGGAAACCTTTGTGTCTTGCCCTGGAAGACACTGAATTCTTTGTACATTTACACTCCCCTCCTCCCTCCCCTCCCCTGTAGCTGGTCTTTGTTTTATTACCGCCCCTTTCTGATCCATGTATATCATATTATGTGAGATACCATCTGCCTGAAAAAAGACCTTGTGCGGATTATTGGGAACATTGTAGCTGTTTCTGTGTTTTTCTTACCTTGTAGTCTGGTTCTGAATTATGAGAGGAAAAAAAAAAAAGTAATTATGATACATTGTAGTTTGTGTACGATATATGTTGATAACGTTTTATTAAAGGGACATCTTTTTTCCGCAGCCCTTCCTGACATGCTTGGGGAACGTGGGTTGGAGTGTACTGCACTGATGACAGGATGCAAGGTGACTCTTGGGCACCACGTGTTTTTTCCTAGCATGAACAAGATTCTGCTTTTCGTTTCCTGCCTTCTCCATGGGCAAGTGAGGTCTGCAACCTAGCTTTTATGGAGTCACAGGCCTTTGGGGAACACATGCCAGGAGGGAGGGACATGGGTCTCATTTTAAATAGTTGGGGCCAGCTTCCATTTCTCAGGTCTCGTGAGGTTTCTGTTACGTGTCCCACCCCCACCCCTACCCAGTGTCTTCATGCTGAGCGGCATTCCCAGGACAGTATCTCATACAATTGCCCAGGCTGGCCTTGAGGAATCTTCCTGCCTCAGGCTCCCAGAATGCAGAGGTTACAGGTGTGCACCCCTGTGCCCAGCTCTCCATTTCTGGAAAGGCCCCTGATGCCATGTTTTGTGTGAGGAGTGAAGGGGGTCAGGAGGGCCCTGTGGGGCTGACCATCTGCCTTCTTCCCACAGGCAGCACTGGCCAGGCACCTGGTGAGGACAGGAGTGTGCAGTTGTGGAGGGTCCTGCTGGGCCACTGGGCAGCAAGGTTTTTCTTGCTGACTTGCTGAGAGACCCGGAAGGATTTTGAGAGCACAGATTGACCCTTCATTTTAGAGAAATGACTTGAGGGAGCCATTCCCAACTGTCATGCAAGCATTGAGGGCTGGGGGACACTGGCTCCACGTTTAGAGGGCGCTGGCACCTTGGGGACCTGATTCCGGGCCTGATGATGGGAGAAGGCCATGGCCAAGCAAAGTCTGGACTCGGTCTGCATTTACCAGGCTGCAAAATACCAGACAGATCTTTGCCACTGCTTGCTGGGTGGTCTTGGCAAGTTAGTTTATGCCTCGGTCTCAGTTTCCTCCTCTTCTAAGTCAGGGATTGTGGTTTACTGTCTCATGGAGTCAGAATAGCCATCCGCTTGGAGGAAAGTGAAAGCAGGGGTTTGCCACTGGTGGTGGTACCACTCATCGGAGGAGGGGCCGTGTGGATGGGACGAGACTGGAAGACCCCCGGGTCCCAGTCTTCTCACCTTGGAACGTGTTTCTCAAAGGTAGACGCTTTTGAGTTATTGGAGACATCCCCATTGGATATCGGAGACTTGGCCTACGTCATCTGTGTCTTCTTCCCCTCGTGTGTCTGCCACATATTCCTGGGGGCTGGGAAGGTTGTGGCCTGGGTACACCCTGTACCTACTGTGACCCTGCAGCAGTAGTTGGGCACACACAGGAACTGAGCCATAGGGGCTCTGGTGGAGGATGAGGGTCCCCTGGAAGATACCCTACCTGCCACCTGGGTCTTCCATTGACCCCCAACATCCCTGGTGAGGGTTGTTTGGGTTTGGCCTCCCAAGGTGTGGTCCTGGGGTAGGACTGGTTGTTTTCCCAGGTGTCCTCACTCCGCCCTAAGAGAGACAGGCAGAGCACATGGGTACTTTCTGCAGCGAGAGCTTCAACTCAGGGGTGGAGTGAAGAGCCCGGCCCTGGGATCCTACAACACAGCCCAGCATAGCTGCTGCTTCCCACTGGCCCTCACGTCCACAAGGCCCCCAATTCCAGGGCAGTGGCCGGCCTGAGCCCCAGCAGGAGAGACCCCCTCCTCCTCCTCCCAAGAAGCAGCTGCCTCATCGCCCCCCTGCTGGGAAATGAGCCCAGGCAGATGGGCTGCTGCAGCTTGCTTCTCAGGCATGGCTGAAACGGCTTCGACTGGGGCTGTGGCCACTTGGCCTGCTTCCCTGGGTGAACTTGGGGACCCTCACCCCAGTTTCCGTGGTGACGTTGGGGTTCCTGCTGGGAGCAAAGCCCGGGTCTTGGGCACAGGGACTTGGCAGGAAGGAAAGAGCTGAACAGCGCAGGAGCAGCTGGCCCTGTGCGGCCAGGCCTGGGCGGACTGGACCCACACACTGGGGCTGGAGTGGGAAATGGACTGTGTGGGGGCAGGGCTCCGAAAGGAAAGGGCCATGGTGCCCTGCAGCTGGCACTTCCCTTGGACCCCAGGCCTTGGCACCTGCCACTGGGTTCCCCACCTGCGCTCAACGCTCTCACTTCCGAGCCTCCACTCTCACGTCTCTCCTCCAGGCCTCGTGGGCTAGTCGAGCACCTCAGGAGCACAAGGAATGCAGTGTGAGACCCGGGAGCACGGCGGTGCCCTTCACAGAGGCAGCGGCAGGGAGAGTGCAAGTCAGTGAAGAAGCAAATGGGCAGCTCTAGGCTGGAGGGAGACCCAGGGTGACTGCACCTGGGGGCACTGAGTGGCCCCAAAAGAATCAGGTCACCTGAGTGAGTGGCTGGGCCCGAGGCTCTCAGTGATCAGAATCCAGTGGGGAAGGAGAGCACTACAGCCAGGTCCCCAGAGGCCGGTGGAGCAAAGTGGCCAAGAGCAGCGGGCAGCCACTGTGAGGGCCAGACCACAGCCCCGGCAGGTCAGCGCTCACCGCTCACCGTCTCTCACAGCCTGTCTCGCCCCAACTGGACAACCCTGGGGTTTTGCCCACCCAGGACCTTGCCCTCGTCATGCCCTTCCTGCTTGTCCTGGAGAACCCAACTCAGATGCCCCTTTCAAAAAGCCTGGAGGGTGGGGCATCTCCCTGGGTCCCCGGCGAAGTATCTGAGCTATCTTTCTCCCTGGAATCACCCAGCCCAGGCCCCTGGCTCTTGTCAAGTCTCCACACCGGCCCTCAGCATACGAGTAGTCACCCCAGATATGCTCAAGTACAGCCCTGCCCACCACCCGCTATGCTTGGGGGGGGAGGGGCCATAACTCCCACACATGTTGGGATCTCAGCACAAGCAGACGAGGGACAGTACTTCTAAAATGGGCAAAAGCGGCTGCTGGATCCCTTGAGGTCTGCAGCAAGGAACCTCGGCTGCGCTCGCAGCCCTGACCTGTTTTCGGCCTCCAGTGGGGCCTTGCTGGGGAAGGGACCCCTGGGTGACCAAGACAGTGCCTGGAGCAGGGAGGCACTGGCCATGTTCCCCATGCCTCTGAACAGAATCTCCTGGGCCTCACATGGGTCCTTGGAGCCTCACACCTACCGGGCCATGGAGACTTTCCTGACTGGCAATAGTGTACGTGCTGTCACCATGAAGTTGTATGAAAATAAACACGATGCTTAGCTGCCTGGTATGGCCACACAGCATCTGGCCAGGACCTGATGGCACGGGACAAACAGAAGCCTTGTTTTTAATTTTTTATTTTTTGAGACAGGGTCTTACTTTGTAGTTCTGGCTGGTCCTGAGCTTTCTGTGTAGCTTGAGTGAGCTTGGAACTCACAGCTATCCTCCTGTCTCTGCCTCCTGAGTGCTGGGGTTACAGGAGTGAGCCACCACGCCCAGCACTGTGGTATGTGGTACTGATTGCTGGTGGCTGTGGGTCTCCACACCTGCCATTATTATATGTGGATATCGGGTATGCTTGCAAGGAAGATGCCGAAACCACTGAGCTAAATCCCTGGTCCAAACAGAGGCCTTCTGACCCAGGGTGCCCAACTCATCAACCAAGAAAATAGCGAGATATTCACCCAGAATATTCCACTCAGATCCCGCGGGCACCATGGGACACTGCATGACACATGCATCTAGTGTGCCACGTGGAGCACCTGCCATGAGGCAGACAGTCTTAGGAAAGTCAGAGGCCACATCAGGCCTACTTTCCGGTGAAGAGACTGAAGCTGAGATCGAGCTCACCCAGGCTGTGCTGTGTGTTAGGCAGGCCTGGCCTTAGGCTGAGGCAGGACAGACTCCATAGCCCACAGCTGTGCAGGGACAATGAAACACCACATTTCGCATTGGGGCTCTTTATTGCCAAGGAATGCACCAGCTGAGCTGCACAGCGCCCCAGATGCCGCTTAGGACACAGACCCCTCAGATGGAGCATCGTCCGTGCTCACAACGTCAGCACTCACTACATCCTCACTCACACAGCGCCGTGCAGATACAGGGCTAAGAACTTCCTGAAGGTCTCTGGCTGGAAGTCAACCGGCCCAACTGGCTCCTGGAAAGGACAGAGCCCATTACGACCCCGTACTAGATTTAACAGTGGCAATTAAAATCAGTTGCTCGCACATCAGTCTGCAGTGTCTTGGTGGCACTCCCCTTTCCACGGTGCCTCTTGAGCACCAAGACGGGCCCTGAGCAGCTGGCACTGAGAAGACCCCGAGAGACCGCAGCCCAGAGGCTGGAAGCACAGCCCTGCTCCCTGAGTCCTCACTGACGCTGCCACCAGTCAGAAAAAGCAGCTAAAGAAGTGGGAGAAATGACTAGTTCATGGACTTGCACAGATGGAGGGAAGAAGCGCAGGAAAGCCTCAGACGGCAACACACCCACTGTGGAAGGGCGCAAGCGAAGGGAGGCAGGGCAGGGCTAGGCTGAAGCCCACACCCGCACAGTGGGGGGACAGCAGGAACAGAGGCTGCAGGAGGAAATCGGACCCAGCTGACCAAACCAACAGGCCTGGTACTGTGTTCAAATTCTGGGAGACAAGGCTGCAGGAAGAGGACCTGAGAATAGGAAGGGGAGGATGGAGAGACAGAGGGGCTGGTGGGCGCATACAGGGCAGTGACAGGGTCTGGACAGAGAAACCAGCCTGGCATGCTGGGGGCCTGATCACAGCACTGATGAGGACAATGTTCAAACGCTCTGCAACCCACTAGCAACTCTGCTCAGGCCCTCTGTGGGACACCACGCACCCCACCACGCCCCACCCTGCCTCCAGGCCCTCCTCCCATAGCATGTGCACCCTGGCCACTCCCCAGTGGATGGACGGACAGACAGACAGACGATGGACGGCAGCTGGAGACCCACACTCACCACCAACACCTTCTTTTTGATCACCGGGAGGCACCAGAAGTGCTGATAGAGGAGCTGATCCGAGTCCACCCAGACCAAGTTCTTGACGCCCTCATTTGAGGCCAGATCCGTGGTGTTCAGCTGCAGCACCAGGAACTGGAAGATGCGTCCGTCTGTGCCCACACTCTGCACAACCACTGGCTGCTCCAAGACCTTGTTGTCATCCTGAGAGGAAAAGGGGATAAGGGAAAACTCAAGGGCCATGGAGTGCAGGGAGTAGCACAGACCAGCCGGCTTCTTGCTCCACGCTAACTCCCACCTGCTCCCGTGTCATGGCCCCAGGAAGCCAGACGCTTCCACTTGAGCACAGTAATCTAAGAGCTCCTCCGCAGCAAGGCCACCGCTGGGCGAGCCAGAGTTCAGGCAGGCAGACAGGGAGGCTGCAGCCAATCTTACAAGCTCAGGCATAACCTGATGGGGATGACCGTGACACCAGTTATCAAAGGTCAACTTGGAGACCAACACATAATGCCACTTGGTTTTGTTCCAGTAGACACAGGAGGAAACTGATTCGCTGAGGTAAAATGACCTGTCACAAATCACAAAGATGACTTGCTCCCAAGAGCCTGGTATCCTGGAGGGTCTACACCTGCCACTTACATCAGCCTCATGTTCTCACCGCAGCTCCCAACGGGCCCGGTTCCTGCAGTGTCCACTGACAGGTCAGGGTTTCACCAGCTAACTCTTCCACTTAGTGCCAACTGGTAGTAATACTGAAACCATCCACTGAATTGTCCGAGGCCCAAGGCACCTTCCAGGCTTTCTACTCTCTCGAATCAAGAGGCACATTCCTACTTAACAGATGTGAAAATGAGTCCAGAGAGGTGGTATAAGTTGCTCTAGGTCACACATGAAGCTCAAGCCAGCATCAGAGGCTGTTGGTCATGTGCCTTAAAACCCTGCTATTCCGGCTGCCCCTGGGGCCCTATGTATCTGCCAGGAGGCCCTGTGCTTCTCGGCGGTGTCCCTGTTTGGATTATCAATCGCATGATCAACCTGCAGAGACTGCACCAATCTAGTTAGGTTAGTGCTGCTTTCTGGACAGAGACGAAAGGGCAGGCCCCACAAAGCAGGGCTTCTGTGACTCAGAACACTGCCACTGTCCCCTCTAGGGCTGACGAAACACTGGGCATAGCCAGCAGCAGACCTCAGCGTGGGTCACACCAGGGCTGCTGGCCTTAGAAATAGCTGTTCTTAACTGCATGAAAGATAAATAAAAAGAAAAGTACCTGTAAGTGTTAGCCGAGAATTCTGTATTGACTCTTATCTCCCTCTACAGATCAATAAAACTGCAGGTAGTACATAAATTTCTCAGCAATTTTACCTTTTACACGGAGGTTCTTCCCATAATTGCTCAACTTCACATCCCCAGGAACAAATTGTACCTAGAGGCGGTGGAGAAGTCCTCCTCTCCT
The DNA here is from genome assembly GCA_004026965.1 of Petromus typicus. Taxonomy (NCBI): domain Eukaryota; kingdom Metazoa; phylum Chordata; class Mammalia; order Rodentia; family Petromuridae; genus Petromus; species Petromus typicus. Next base: position 7,676 of record PVIR01017657.1, on the reverse strand, counting down.
ACCCAACTGGGTGGCAATTAGTGGCTGTGTTGCTACCTAGGTTCCACTGGCAATGCTGGCACAGAAGCTACGCGAAGCCCGTGGGCTTCAGCTGTGACTGCCTTCTCGCACTGGCCGAGCTGGGAGGCAGAAGCCTTCAAAGACAGAGGGAGTGTGGATCCGATCCTCGCTTCCCCACTCAGTCGGCAAGATTCCAACCTTCTGCAGCCTTTAGAAAGTGTACATGAGAGAACAGGACTAAAGCCACCTTCTGAGGATCAGAAAGAAAAGGTCACTCGAGGGTGACAGCTGTTAGTCACCCTACCCCATATGGGGACTGGATCCAGAACTTGGCACAGGCTAAGCCAGTACCCTTCCACCAAACTACCCTCCTAGACAGCCTGCTAATCACTTAGCAGCGTGACCTTTAGCAAGTTACTTAGCCTCCCAGGACCTCAGTCTCCTCACATGCAGTGGAGCCTACTGCTTCGGGCACATGGGACTGTTCGTAGGGCTAAGTCAGATGGCGGCCCTCAAAGCCTCATGCAGGATTTTCAAACCTGAGGTGGGATCAGCTTCATCCCATAGGGGCATTTGTTTAAACACTGGCTGCCCAGGGCTTTTGGTGCAGCAGGCCTGGAAATACGCATTTCCAACAAGCTCTCAAATGAGAGAACTCCAATCAATGCCTCCTTGTAAGTAGCAAACGCTCACTACAGGCATGGTCTACTCAGCTCCCACCTACATCGTTAGCTACACCTCCCCAGCCTAATGCCTGACCAAGGACAGGAAATGCGGAAAGAATTTCCTCTCTCTTGCAGACAGCCTCAGGGTCTCCAGCAACACCTCACACACCTTCCCCAAGCCGGGCCCTGGAGTCCCAGGCCTCCTGAGGCCCCCACGTGGCTCTCCCTTCAGTGGAGGGCTTTGTTTGTGGATCAGGATTCCCTCCAGCCACTGGGACAACCACCCAGCCTCTGTTCCACACCACCTCGGTTCTCAGGCCCCATTAGGACTGAGGCTACTACCAAACAGCATCTCAAGTCCCTAGAAGCCATCCTGGGGTGCCAGGCAGGTCTGGGCCACTGCCAGCCTCATCTTCTCCTGCTGCCAATGGAGCTGTGCTCAGCTGAGACACTGAGCACAGGGCAGTGCGCTGAGCATCGGTCATCAAGGCTGCGCCGTCTTCTCCTCACATTCAGTGCTGCTGGGCTCTATGTGACCAACCCTGTGGCATCATCTGGAAACTGGCCCAGTGACACCTCTCGGACTGTATGTCCAGGAAAAGCAGAGGCAGGCATCTGGCCCACGGCAGTAAATGCCCAGGGGAATCCTTCTCCCTAAGATGCCTCCAGGGCCCCCCTTTGCTCTGAGTAATGTCCCCAAGGCAGGAGACCAACACAAAGTGGACCAGTTCACAGTCTTTCTCACATACATACCCCATAGAGGCGGCGTGCCTGTGCCAGGGCATTGCCAAAGGCAAACAGGATCATCTTGGCCCGCAGCTGCTCGGGATAAAAGCGGTGTGGCCGCACATTGGCTTTCTCCAGGAAATACAGGGTGTGAGGATGAGGGTAGGGATAGCTCTCCCGGAACCCTGCAAGACAGATCCCCACGTGATAAGCCAGCCTGCCACGGAGCCTCGGACTACTTCACAGCCTTCAGGGCAGGCACTGGAGGCTGTGGGGGGGGACACACTACCCTCTCGACGGGCAGTGGCAGACTGCAGCTGCTTCCCACCAGCTACTTTTATAAACACTGTCTCTACTGACACACATCACTCACTTTCACACGTCTCTGGGTAGAAACCTGTGAAACCTAAAAAGTTTGCTATTTGGCTCTCCCCAGAAGATGGCCGCCAACCTGTGACCAGCGCTTCTCACACACTCACTAACTCCCGCCCTCCTCTTCATCAAGCACCTGGATGATAGTGACTTCAGGAGATGGGTGACCGGGAAGTTACAGAGACTATTTAAAGAACACCAATCATTTGCCGAATTCAGGACGTGAGCACTTGTACCCAGTGACTTGTCTCACATCTCACGTGTCATCAAAGCTAAGCGCCTGCTCTCCTCAGCCTCAGCCCTGACAAACTCCAAGCCTCCTCTGCTGTGAGGTTCTGAGCAGACCCAGGGGAGGCTGGTGCTTCCAAAATAAGTGACCAGGGTCGAATATGGGTGACAGGAGGATGAGAAAGAGGCCTGGAGGTGCAAGCTTTGAAAGTCCCTGAGGAGAGAACTAGCTGAGGGGCACGGCCTTCTGCAGGCCTTGGTGCTCGGGGCTGCTCTGCTGCGCAGGGCTCGGTCGGAGCCAGATGCTAAGCCAGGAGCCAGGGGCAAGGAAGGGCTCACTCCAGAGGGAGGCAAAAGGGAAACATCACATCCAGAGCCAAGGTGACTCGGGGTGCTGTGGGAAGACAGAGACAGGACCCCTAAAGAGACAGAGCACAGCTTTCCTGAGAGGAAGTGAGGAGTTAGCAAGCTGTAGCCAACAGAGGATAGACAGACCCAAGTCCAGCACAGGGATGAGGAAGGGCCTAAAGCTTGAGGAGCAACTGAGGTGAAGGCGGAAGCGGAAGGGAAACGGCAAAGATGAGGCTGGGAGGACAGGGAAGGGGTAAGGAGAGATAAGGAGAACCCGCCATACCCACAGGCCAGGGAGCTGGCAAAGGGATGGAAGGTCAAGCAGTCATTCAGAAAGGCTGTCCTGGAACTACCAGCTGGAAGGCACAGAGAGAAAACAGCCAGGGCCACACTGGCCATTCGGGGTCTGTAACCCTGTGATGGGAGAAGGCCAGGAGGATGCTTGGGCTCGTGATGGGGCGGGGCATGGCAGGACCCTTCCTGGCTGACAGAAGGAGCTCTGGGGGCGGAGTTGGGACACCAAGCTCTATCCAAGGCCTGTGATGAGAGGCAGAGTACACAGGGTTCGAAGGACCTATGGACAAAGGGAAGGCCTTGGTCCAAAGGCCCTCATGCCATCATTCAAACTCTGATGTCACATGATTACTTTTTAGGGCTTGAACACAAAGTCAGTCTCTGAGACTGCTTAACCTTCGAGTCATTGTCTCCTTGCCCGGAAGGAGGACAACGGCACCTGTCGCACAGGCTACTGGCTACATACATCCTAGAACATAATGTGCACAAGGTGCCTGGCACCTGCTAAGTTTTCAGGCCATCTTTCCCTTTGGAAAAACTGTACCCTTTAGCTCCACGTGGTGTAAAAATAAAAGACTTTGCTTCTTACCGGTATCATCTTTCACATCGTATACATGGCATTCCTGAAGATCGATCGTGGGGGATATGGGGTAGAAGGTCTCCAGAACATGATTCCGAGTGGCTTCAACCTCCTCCCGGGAGGCAATGGGAGGCAGAGGATCCTTAGCACTCAGTCGGGTGGCACTAGTACCCCGGACCTGAAGGAGAACAGATTCTAAAAGGGGGAAAAGACAGTTAGTCCTACTGGCCTGGAGCTCTCCTCAGCTCAGCAGGCTAAACATTCTGCCCCTACACCCCAGGTCTGTGACCGTTTTTCTGGATGGCTGGCCTAAGTGGACACGGACTCGGTGGCAGGATGTCAGTCCCAGGGTCCTAGAAAGGGAGATGAGCTAGTGTATGCTTCTTCCTATGCTCCCTGAAGCCTGGTGATCCCTGGGGGTCCGGGATGCCCTAAGCAGATCTTCTCGGACCGCAGCTCTAAGCCAGGGACCAGACATGAAGGAGAGTCGCTCTCTGCTTCATAGTCCATGGGAGACAAACACCGCAGCAACCAGGAGCCAGACTCAGATACAGCTCGAGTGAAGAAATCTGCCTTGTCTGAGGGGCGGGGCACCCTGCCAGAAGCAGCAGTGTCCTCCAACTAGGCATCTGACCAGGCCTGGTAGCATGCCTGCAATCCCAGCTACTCAGGAGAGTGGGGAGGAGAATCTTAAATTTGACGTCAGCCTAGACAACTTGTCAACATCCTGTCTCAAAATAAAAACAGAGGGCGTGTGGCGTTGGTGGTATAGTGGTGAGCATAGCTGCCTTCCAAAATAAAAACAGAGAGGCGAGGGATATAGTTCAGGGCTCGCCGGGTGTAATCCCCAGTACTAAAAAGAAAGATGGATAAGAGAAAAGTTTCTCACTCTGGCACTATCCACACTTTGGCCCGGATAGTATCTGGTGAGGAGACAGCTCCTCTCACCAGCAGCATCCTAGCTTTACCCTGTCCTATCCCTCCCTGTCCCATCCGCGGTGTGACAATCAAAAATGTCTCCAGATACTGTCACAGGTTGCCTGGAGGACATAAGTGTTCTGGCTGAAAACCCACACGTTGGCAACTGCCAGGTGAGGTAAGGGGAAGGAAAGCATTCAGTGAAGGGAGAAGTACATCTCATCACAGAGGGGGACAGGGATGGAGGGAAGCGCTGGGGCCAGAGGCAAGGAGAGGCCACGTGACCGCCCAGGGGCCCGGAGCCTCACAACCAGGGGACACGCTGGGCTGAGAGTCTTGCGCAAGTCAGAGGCTCACACACGGTACACAGCAATGTGGGCAGCTGCAGAAACAAACTCGTGCCTGACTAAACACGACTGTGTGTGGGTCCCCCTTAGTGTCCACACAGGCCACCAGCAGACCAAACATGCCTGGTAAGGTTCCTCAAGCATAGGCTGTAGGGCCTCGTGCAGACACATATTCCTCTGCAGAAAGAAATCAGCTTAGAGTATGGACATTACAGACCACAGCTGGTTTTCTTTACTTCTTTTGAGATAAGGTTTCACTATGTAGTTTATGCGGGCCTTAAACAAATGGTGATCCTCCTGACTCAGCCTCTGGAGTGCTGGGATTACAGGTGTGCATGACCATGCCTAGCTCAGGTTGGCTTTATAAGACTAAAAATCAGTTTGGTCAACAGCGCTGCCATTTAATTAGTGTATATCCTCCTTCACTGGGCCAAAACCAGACATAACATCTGTGAATTGATAAAGCCTGGTCTGCTTGTTCAAATACATCATAATTGCACCTCAAGATTAGCTTCCTAAAACATTTCCTGTTTCCTCACATAAAATCGGCAAGGAACATTAATGCGCCCAGACCTCTCCTAACCTTGGGTTTTATACTCTCCCCACAGACCACTCTAGTGTGGTTACTGATTCAGTTCCCTCCACATCCCTCCTTCAATGACAGCTCCAAGTGGGGCAGTTTAATTAGAGGTGATACTTGACGAGGGGCCAAAAGGACTCCTCCATTAATGAGGTACACTAATTTCCTTAGTGGTGCCATTACCTCTGCAAGGCGGCTTGCCAGAAAGTCCATATGCAAAGGGGTAAGCTGGAGAAATCTGACCAAACAGAGGCCCTGAAGTCCTGAATCACTCCACAGTTGGTGCCCCACCGCCACCCGAGGGCACCTGTCCTCTCACACCCCTCTGAGACCTCAGAGAGCTGCCCATTCTTCCACCTTCAGTCAGTTCCCAAGTGTGTGCCACGACCTGTAAGACACTGCAGAAAAAGGAGCAGGACACAGCCCCTGCCGTCAGGCGCCCACAGCTCAGGAATGCAGACAGAAAAGCCACCGGGTAATTGCAGTAGAGTGTGATAAGTGTGACAATGGCACACTGAGCACCCAGGGGAGCAAAAAGCCAGCCTGGACTCACATGGGAAGGGCCTCAAGCTGAGTCTTGCAGCCAAGAAAATGAAAAGACCATTTGAGATGGAAAAGTTTCCAGGGCTAACTTAGGTTGGAAGATGGGAGACAGGGCATCAGAGGAGGAGATAAGACTAGAAAGACTAAATGGGGGCCAAATCGTAGACAGCCTCGTACACCGTGATAAATGGCTTGGGCTGCTGGGACAGAGTGAAGGATTTGGGATCAGGGGACACACATGAAGAAATGCACTGTAGAAAGGCCACTTTAGTAGCTACACTGAGTGTGATTTGGAAGAGGGAAGTTTGAAAAAGGACGAGAAGGCCTTTGCGTAGAATATGAACATGGAGAGGGCAGAATTTAATATGCTTTATTATTTCCCTATCTCTAGCACTTAGGCACTCCCAGGCCCGCTGTGGCACGTGATTGGCTGTTACAGGTTAAATTAACAATCTTAGAAAGCGATTAAAAATTAACAGGTAACTAATGATCCTGAGGATGTATCTGACCCTACAAAACTGGGCCATGAGAGAATAAGAATAGGGACTGGGTGGCCAGAGGGGGAGGGGTGTGCTGAAGGGCTGAGAGCAGGGGATAACGCAACAGACCAAGACTTGCTACTGTTCAGGACGACCAACCTCGACTCCACGTAGCACGTAATGAGTAGTTTTTGGCACAGATCCGCCAGGCCAGGGAAGGGTGCTTGAGAATCTGGGATTTACACAGCTGTATCAGGCTGTCCACAATGACTGGGCTTGAAGGAAAAAAAAAAAAAGACATTTGGGAACTTAAGCAACAGGCCGACTCCAAGACCCATCAGGAATTTTATTCACTTAAGGGAAACTTACCAGTAGGTCTCCCTCTTGGGGATGTCCTCTGTGGAATGCCAGAGACGGGCATGAGAGATGATGTCCAGAACGCGCTCATCTTGGTTCTCTATGTAGTTCTGAGGGTCGTCAACGAGGCTGAGAACTTTCTCGGGAAGGCCTTCTATTAACTTGGTCTTGGTGAGCCAGAGGGCCTGCTTTACTCCTGCAAGGTAATCAGAGTAAAAGGACCACGGGAGAAGCTGATTCAGAAAGAGATGCTCATGTTGGCCTGATGGCATCATGGGGAATGAGCTACCTCAAGAGAAGCCTGGATTTGCTTTGGGACAGCCACATGGACAGAATCAGAAGACCTGGGAGCCAAAGGAATCAATTTCAACTCAACTTCAGGAATGTCCACCTACTTCAAGATGGTGAAAAGTTAGTAGACTAAGACAGTAAGCACTTGTCACAGTAGAAATTCACATAACAGTGAAGATAGCTGAGGTCATATGGCTGAATCCTACAAGAAATACACGGACTGGAGGCTATAGGACTACACTGACAGGTGTCAAGCATTCACTTAAGTGTCCCCCTCTGAGCCAGGGATTTAGCTCAGTTGTTCCAGCACCTGCCTGGCAAGCGCAAGGGCCCTGGTTCGATCTCTCGCAACCACATACAATACTGGGCGTGGAGACTAATGCCCAGCAGTAACCAGTACCACATACCACAGTGCTGGGCATGGTGGCTCACGCCTGTAATCCCAGCACTCGGGAGGCAGAGGCAGGAGGATTGCTGTGACATGAGTTTGAGGCTGAGCTCAGGGCCAGCCTGAACTACAAAGCAAGACCTTGTCTCAAAAAAAAAAAAAGTCCTCTTCTGAGGCCAGGCATGGTGACATACCCCGGCAATCCCAGTACTCAGTAGGCTGATGCAGGCAGAAGAACATCATGAATTTGAAGCCAGCATGGACTACACCCTGTCTCAGAAAAAGAAAAAAGATTCCTCCTACGAATCCACATGGCAGCCCCAACTAAAAGAGCCCAATGTACCTCATTTGTTAGATGTGAATCCAGGAATAAACCTAGACCACCTAATCAAGCAGAAGCAGCTTAATTTAGAATTAATGATGACACTTTTAGATCTTCATTAGTAATTTAAGGATCCCAGAGTTGGGGACCACTTACACAGATAATTTTTCACACCTCATTTAAATTAATCCTGATATTCTATAATGAACTATTTTATAAACAGATTTTTTTTTTT
>PVIR01017656.1:0-34585 GCA_004026965.1 Petromus typicus | reverse complement strand
AGGCCCTTGTCATTCCAGAGAAGCTCCACAGACCTGACTTCTGGCTGGTAGTTTGTCGCTTGTCACAGGGGGTCTGCAGTGCCTGGAAGGAGGCTCCAGATGCATCAGGATGACAGCAGCAGAGATGCCTGGGAAGGGCGATTGGAATATTTATCTCCAGGCAGAATCTAACATCTGACCTTGTTGTTAGTGCTGGGAAGTGATGGGGTTTTAAAGGAGGAGAATTTGATGCTGCTCCCTTCAGGAAAATGGTTGGCTTTAAGGGGTTGCCTGGGTTTGGGAGATTTTCCTCCTGCTGAGCACCACCCCAAACCCCGCACTTGGCCGGGGGTGGGGGTGAGACCCTAAGCAGTCCTTCCTTTTGTCAGCACAGGATGTGGGGCCACTGGGAAGTGATGCATCCCAAAGAACTCAGCAAGATCGGGTCGCCAGCTTTTCTCCTTCACCCATCACTACTAAGGACTGGCAGCAGGATGCCAGGCGGCCCACAGGGGTCCAAGTCTCTGTTCTCAGCTGGAGGGTGGGAGAAAACAATGACCGTGACACTGTGCTGTTGATGAGAGTCTGCCAGGTGGCAGGCAGGCGGCTTGGGTTTGGACACACCCGGAGAACCCCTCACAGTTCAACGGTGGAAGCTTGGTCCCTGTTGGGATGATACTAAGAGGTGGCACCTGGTGTCATGGCTTATTTGGCAATCAGGAGGCTATGGCAAGAAGATCACGAGTTTGAGAACAGCCCAAACTACAAATTGAGAAGCTGTCTCAAACGAAACAACCCTCCCCCCCAAACAAGCAAGAGTAACAAACAAACAAAATGGAGGTTATGGGACCTTTAGCAGTTGAAGTCTACTGGAAGGTCACTGAGGGTCCCTCCCTGGGAAGGGATTAGGTAGTTCTGTGGGACTCTGGTTAGCCCTTTTGAAATGGAGTTATTATAAGAAAGCCACCCTGGCCCTTCTTGCTCTCTGCTTTCTGTCCTTCTATGTGATTGTCCTTCTGACATGAACACTCACCACATTTAATGCAACCCAGGGCCCTCACCAGAGCCATTGCTGGGCTGTTTGCCCTGTAGGCTTTCAAAATTGTGTGTTAAATTAGTCTCTCTTTCTTTATAAAGTATGCAGTCTCAGGAATTTTGTGATAGCAACAGAAAAGAGACAAATACAGAGGGTCCAAGCACTTTACATTGAATGTCTTAGTACTCCTCAAATTTAAACATACATTGGGAATCCTGCGAAAAGAGAATCTACTGGGAAGCCTAGGTGTGGACCTGGGATGCTGCTTTCACAACTTCCCAGGGGACATTGAGTAACAAGGTATTATTTCCTCTGGCACTCATAACAGCAGCATACAGAGCAATTTTTGCCAAGGTTACTCGCCCAAGGTCATACTTCGAAAGCTTAAGGAAATGGTAACTCCTTATTTGAGTCCCAGCCATTTAAAGGATAAAGTATTAACCTGTGAGAGAGCCAGTGGGCAATTCCTGGGAAGAGGGTTGCAGGTTGCAGATGCAGGAGAGAAGAGGCTGCCTTGGGCGGGCCGTGGAAGTGAAAGGGAAAACGGGGAGGGCAGAGCCCAAGGTTCTGCAGAACCCGTGGGCTGCGGGCTGCCTGTCCCTGGGGTCTGACTTGTCCTGGTCCACACATCCATTTAGAACCCCCAGGTAATCCTTCATGATCCAGGACACTTATTGGGGTGTCCCCATCCCCCTCCACTGCCTCACCCCACACTGACACATCTGTCTCCCCTTAGGATATTTTCCTCCTCATTGGGGAGTCCAGGTCGACATTCTGTGAGACAGCTGAGACAGATGTGCAAAATGTGGGATGCTATTTAAACATTTCTCTCATGAGGGCGAGGTATGAGGGGGGCCTGTAGCTGCAGAAAGTAGGCGGTGAACGGTGCCCCTTAGTTCACATCAAGGCTTCCAGAAGTGTCCCAGCTCCACAAAGCTCCCTCTGGGCTCTCCGAGATCCCTTCTTGGTGCTCCAATGGATGGGAAAATCCTGGGCAACAGGCCATGAGGGTAGTGAGGACAGAGGACAGATGGTCCTGGATGTGAGAGATTATTCAGAATCATCCCAGATGTCTCAGCTTCTTGTCTGGTCCGCTCTTAGCCAAGTGCAAGCTAGATCCCTGCAGGCAGGTCCTCCTTGATGGTTTGGTCCTTTTGGTTTGCCCTGTGGGCTCTTGCATATTTAATATGAACAATTACAGTGATTTGCTTTTCCTTCAACTTCTTATTGTGAAAAATTTCAGATTGTGCCGGCTCAGGGTGGCCCAGTGGCAAGTTCTCACGATGCCAGATCTCGGTTGGGACCTCCAGTTGTCAGGTCCCGTTCCCGAGGGCTTCTCATCTGGCATCGAACCACGGGCGGGGGTCATCACGAGGAGATGAAATGGTGGAGAAGCCTCACAAATGTTTCTTTTCAACAAACTGAAATAAACTACTAACATAAATGAAACAAATTAGCACAAATATTAAAATATTTTAATACAATAGAAACTCTTGTACAATTGATAATATGAATTTAAAATGATGTGGCATCTATATAAAATAGTGTGGAGGCTTCTATACTTCTTCTAAATTGTTGAAAGAGATCCAGAACAAATGTTTCTGCTCCTTTGTATAATGTAGACAAACATCACCTGACATAAGTGTCAGGATTTGGGTCTAGATGTCTGCTTAAAACATCATGCAGTTATAGATGGCTGAATCTAGTGTGATGCTGGGTTTAAGGGAGTGTGATTACTAAACCACTACACACCCTAATCCTGGTGGTCTGAATAAGATAAGAGGGGCAGAAAGACAATGGTAAGATCTCTTGTTGCTCATGCTACCTTCTAGCTCCCATGTATTGTTTCTCCATTGAAAGAACTGTCTGCTACGCCACTCAGCCTTGGATTATTGACTGAATCCTTACAGTTCATAGACTATAAGTTAAATAAACCTTCCCCCTTTAACTTTGGGTGTCAGATATTTGGTCTCAGCAATGAGAGAAAAGAAACAAGCTAATATAGTAAAATGTGTGAAACTGAGGGTGTTAATGAGGTCCAGAATGTACCATCAGTATTATGAAATGGGAAGAAAATGTTCAAAGGGAAATAGTAACTGGGTGGAGGCAGGGGAAAGCAAAGAACTGAAATAAAAACTGATAACAAAAAGGAAAAATGGCAACAAAGCCTATGTATGTAGGGAGTGGGGGTTATAGAGAGCAAGGGAAAGGGGAAACAGAAGAATCAAGACGTATCTTGTACTGATACAAATTGCCAATGAGAAATGTGATCATAATGTATTCCTAAAGTGTGCCAATAAACTCAATTTATTGGTAATCAATAGTTTAAAAAGTAATAATAATATTTACCTTTAAATTCTTCATGAATCAATTATGTTTTATCAATTATGTTTTCATAAAACATAATTTACCACTAAATTTATCTGATTCTTTAACTTTAAAACAGTGAATTTCTGAGTAGGAATTTTGAGATCCTTACTTTACATAAATGAGTGTTATTTGAAAATTTCATTTCCTTCTCCATTTAAAATCTATGTAGGTTCATCTGTATTATTGAATTATTCTTATAAAGTTTGTATATTTATAATTCAAATTTAAAGTATCGGAAGATAATTGAACAGAGGAAATAGCACAATCTTCAGTTAAATTATTTCTTTATATATATGGAAATAAATAAATTACTAGACAGATGGATAGTGATAAATTATACATATCTATCCATTCCTTTGTATCAACTCTTTCCTCCACACAAATGCACACACACACACACACACACACATTTTATACTCAGTATTGTGGCAGACACATATTTTTGTTTACGTTATTGTTCATATTTAGCAATGTATATTCTTATGATCTCTCAGCATTAGCATGTATGTTCAATATGTTTGGCTTAAATTATGTACTATAGTTAATGCCCTTATATAGTCTATATCAAATAAATTTTGGTATATTTTTGACATCTGAGAAAGTTTGAGTTTTAATTCAAATAATCACCCTTATTTTAATACTTATTATCTTTCAGCTCTTCTTTCTTGGGGCTGAGTAAGAGGGATTGAACTTAGGATCTTGCGCTTTTACGGTAAGTACTGAGCTCTTCTTATTTGGTTAATATGGGCAACTTTGAAATTATCTAGCTACCTTCTATTCTCTTTACGTTCGCTCAGAATTTAGTTGATAGAGCTTTTATTACTGCCTCCATTTTACTGACTAATACAAGTCTATTCAGGAATTTGGTATTGTCCTCCTGGTTCAGTTTTGGCAATTCATGTACGTCTAGGAATTTAGCCACATCTTAGAGGTATCCACAATTTATGAGACTATAAATTTTCAAGATAATTTCTTATAACTCTCTGGATTTTTATGATGTCTGTTGTGATTTTGACTTTTTTCATTTCTGATTACTTTAATGCTAGTCTTTTCAGTCTTTTTCCTGAAAGTTTATTAAGTCTTTTTTATTCTTTCAAAGAACCAACTGTTTAGTTGGATGATTGTTTTAATCTCAGTTTCATGAATTCCACTCTGAACTTTATAATTTTTTTCATTAATTTTGGATTTGTATTGTCCTTGTTTTTCTAGGACCTTGGAATACTTATTTGAGATGACTGTATGCTTTTATTCACCCTATATGTGCAATTGCTATATTTGGATATATTAGTTTTAAAATTATATATATATATTTATATATAATATAAATGAAAACAAATTATTTGTTAAAACAACAAGAACCTCATATTTGAAATTTTTCATCCTACACATACTGTAAAATTTTTGAAAAGCATTGATTGAAGACAACAGTAAAGTGTGGCTGAAAAATAATTTCATAAGATTGATATGGGTATGAATCATGGATCTAATCAACCAGCTCAGCACAAGCTAAGAATATAGATATGATTTCACTCATAAAAACAGTGTCAGCTAGGGCTAAAGGAAGTGGAAGACAGGGGACATGTATAAAATGTTCTGAGTACAGGTTATCCTTCCCAAAAAAAGGTCCTGAAGATCTTTGAAGGATGAGTAGAACAGCAACACCCACACAGGCTTAGGCAGCAAGCCTACATTTTCCTTCTATTTCAAGATTTCAGAGACCTCAGAACTTGTAAAATTACACAAGGATTACTCTTCCAGAGAAACATGTGGGTGGTCACATACATGAAGCTGCCTACTACTGACATTGCTACTGCAGTGGCTTGAAAGCAAGACCATTCAACAAAATAGAACATCCTAACAACTCAAGCTGTAAATGGAGTTTGCCTTGATAACTTTTGGAATTGTTGGGGATACATCGTCTCTTAAGGCTTTCTTGCTTCTTTGTATTTGAACAGAAGTATCTTTCCCAGCTCGATCTCCACATAGCATTTAGGAAATTGCTCCACATATTCCCAGCTAGCAAATAACTTGCCTGAGGAGTTATTATAAACAAAATCTCATCCATTGAAGATTTAGAAGAAATTTAGATGAAGACTGATCATTTAGATAATGAAATTTGTCCTGAAAGTTAGGATTTGGGAGTATTAAGTAGAATAAACATATTTTGTATATTAGAAAGCACAGGACTAGGGCTGAGGATGTAGTTCAGTGAGACTGTGCCTGCCTGACAAGTGCAAGGTCCTGAGTTCAATCCTTAGTACCAATGAGAAGAAGAGGAAGTGGGAGAAGGGGAGGGGAAGGAGGAGGGGAAGAAGGAGGGAGGGGAGAGGGAAAAGGAGGGGAAGGGGAATGGAGAGAGAAAGAGAGAGAGAGAGCGAGAGTGCAGCAAACCCTGGTATTCCCTGATCTGAATTATGCAAGATCCAATTTTGCATATTCAAGTTCAACCTACCAATGTGAAGTTAGAGCCTGAGCCACTGGGAGGTAATGGGCAAGGGGTTAGAGCTTTTCTCAGGATGGGGAGCCCCTTGTTTGGGGACTAGTGCCCACACAAGAAGAGGAACTGAAGGACCCCGGCCAGCTCCACTTGTCATGTAAGGACCAAGCAAGAACTCAGCCACCTACGCATCAGGAAAGGAGTCATAAACAGAAACAGACCACACTGACACAGTAATGTGGAACTTTTAGCCTTAATAACTGTCAGAGAATAAATTTCTGTCATCTACAACAAACCATTCAGGTGTTTTGTCAAATTAGCCTGAGCTGGAAAAGATACACAATAAACCGAAAAATCTCCACAGAAATATGTTCATACCTAACAAAATACCTAGACATATGGTTCATTTCACTTGTATTTATAATAGTCAGGAACCAGAAAAATCAAAACTTTACCGCACTTTGAATGAAACAAATAATTTCAGGTACATTCATGTAATAAGACTCTGCCGAGCTATGAACAAAGAAGCTCCTATTACACGCAACAGCATGCACCCCGATCTAATCCTGACAGAAAAAGCCAACATTCTAAAGAGAACATAGACTGTCTTCATATGCATGAAGGGGAAAAACAAGCAAGCTAGGCTATCTTGATAGAGTTCCAAACAGCAGTTAATTTGGAAAAATATTGGCTACAAGAGTCATAAAGGCACTATCTGACTTGTGCCAAACATTCCATGCCTTAATATTCCTGACAGATGTACATGCACAGATAACTGGCATACATGCACATTGAAATAGGTGCGCTTAATCCAAAAACAGGAAAACTGAAGGCAAAAACACTCCCCAGGCTCAACCTATTCCAAGCCAGTAACTCACTCCCACTAACCACTTCCATTTTCCCAACAGGACCTATGACAGTGGACGTGGACGTGGACTCTCAGCCCTCAGCACAGCCGTTGCTCGAGAGACGCGGACTCAACATTTGCTACAAGAGCTGATAGTGTGAGTTTTCCCTTGTGGTCTTGTTAGCTTTCTGCCCCGCAGGACCAGGGCTCCTTGGGTCCCAGCTCTGAGACAAATCCCGGGGAATGAGGAGAAGCAGCCTGAGGGTGGAGGGGGCAGCACAGCGAGGAGGCAGATGAGGAGCCTGGGTGGAGGGGCCTCGGTCACCCCACACGGTGACTACTGGGCAGCTCAGCTTAGACAGCGCTGCTCCTCTCCGAAGAGCTCTGGGGACACGAGCACCTAGGAGGCCTCTGCAGCAGACCCGCTTCCTGTCTGGGAAACCTCCTGGGCACGTCGTTCCCCTCCTCGCAGCGAGTAACTCTGGCCTTTCTGAGAATGGACAAGGGGCGGGCACAGCAGAATGAACGTACGAAGGTGACTCCCATAAGGCCACCTCAGCGGGTATGTAAAGTGCACAAGGCCCAGAAAGGGGTCCTGGGTTCCCGCCTCCCTCACAGGTAGGGGCTGTGCTCCCTGAGTGCCTACGGCAGTGTTCTCTGAATTTTGAGGTTCTGTTGTGACTGAAGCCCCCGAACCTCCCTCCGATGTGGGCTTCTCTCCTTCCTGCACGCGGAGTCCAGCCAACAGAGCCACCTGGACTCCCACAGGGCCGGTGTCTGGAAGCTTCTCCCAGGGGCGTGTGAACTTGTGCTCTCACTGCGGACGGTTGTGCACAGGCAGGCGGAGACCTCAGGCCTGACTTTTCACCTTCCCAGAGGACCGCGCAGGTTGTTCCACGTTGTAAAGAGCTGTGGTGTCATGCCGTGACTGGGAAGAGAGGGTTATCGGTGTCCCTCAGAGGTGCTTCTGCTCTCGGTAGGACGGGTCCAGGCCTACAGCTAACTGGGACTGTGATCACGATGCGGGTCTCTGACCAGTGAACCTAGGGACCTGCGCTCAGCAACCTTGACATGGCGGGGGCGTGGGGGGCAACATGCAAATCAGTGAAATAAAGGAGGCAGCAGTGCAGACCAAGGGGACAGACCCCTCTCCTTCCATGTGCAACAGTGCAAGCGACATGCACCTGACCGTGGGGCGTTTCAGGCTGGGACTCTGGCCTCTCCACAAGGTAAGGGGAATTCCTCCATCTCCCTGTCTTCAGCCACCGATTCCCACGTGGGAAAACCAGCCAGGTCTTCCTGGTCTTCCTCGCAGGATCCAGTGGACACAAAGCACATGCATACCTTGCTTCCTTCGCAGTGATTATGGAGTTGTCTCCCAAGGACCAGGGGTTTACAGTGACAATGGACCTCCCTGAGCAGCTTTAGGGGGAGCCGGCCTTCCAGCCTAGACATGGGAAGGGCACAGCAGGAAGAAGCCATGTAAAGATGGAGAGATGGGGCCTCTACGTGAGCGAGATGGGAGATCTACTGGAAGGAGCAGAGGACCTTCCCGGAGGAAATGATTGTTTGGTGATGGCTTTGGTCATGGTCAGTTTCCTGCTCAACTCTTTTCTTCCCTTCTCTGTTCCCAAAACAATTGTACAACCTTTTCTGATGAATTACATTGGTTTCCTATGGTAGAAACTGGAATTCTTGACTCTGATCTCATTGATTTTCCTAGACAGTAGGTGAGAGTTTGTCAAGAGTGGGAAGAGATAGAGGCACGGAATCTCTCCCCATGTGTCAAAGCCATTACCTGGGGAGAATAACGTGGAACCAGGTAATAGCAAGCTATCAAGGACACTCCCAATTCTAACCACAGTGTGCAGTTATAGAAATAAGGCACATAACTGAAGACAGTATCTGTGAACGAAGACATTGAAGGTGCTTCTATTCGGGCAATTGGATTCTTCCTAATTTGTGTCCAAGACTCTCATCAATTAGCACTGTGCACTGTGAAGTTTCACTTTCTCAATCAGGACAGAGGAATTTTAGGTCAGCTAAAATCAAAGTGTTCATTCATGGTTGGATGGCTTGTGATGGAAATGGCTCCCAGTGAATACGATGTCCTTCTCTATGTTCCATTGAGCAGAGCATTTTGCAAAGAGAAATTTTCTTCCTTCCTTCAGGGTTAAAATTTCTTTCCTTGTGCGGGGATCCTGGGCCTGCTGTGACTCATTTGGACTAAGTCATTATTTCAGATGTGAAATTTCTCATCTTGAGATTCAAATGAGCTGTGTAGGATACTTTGCAACATCTACCTTTGTTCTTCTGGAAGCTTAAGCTCAGCATGCTGGGAGGGTTGGAGAGTAAGAAGTCAAGGGGTGGCAAAGGCCCTGTCAGCCTGGTCACTTCTGTCATTCCAGCTGGAAGCTGGCCCTCAGGAGAGGACATCTTAGTATCCCTCGTGTCATCACCTCCCCACTCCCAGGTCAGATGTGTGTGACTCCATGAGCCAAAGACTAAGGAATGAAACTCCCAGTTAACTCCTGCAGTCATAGAAAAATCACAGCTCAAGGACCTGGATTACATGTGGACTTTGGTGTCCTTCATTCATCTTTGTCTTCCTGAGGTGAGGTTGTTTATTTGAGCTAAGCATTCTCCTCAACTTCTATCCTGTTTGTCTTCAAATCTGTGATAAAAATAAGAACTGCCTTCTTCAGCTTCCAAGTTGATCACACTAAGTAATAGCTGTTTCTTAACCAGCAGACTCTCATGGGACAATGTCTAAAGGAAAAGACTGAAATAGTGCATTTTAATGAATTTGAAAGGAAGTAGAAAAAGTTTAAATACACCTAAAGTACAACAACAACAACAGTATTAATATAAAAAGACAACTCACAAGTCATCAGAAAAAAATGGCCATTGTATGATAGAATCAAAATTTCACATAAACTTGTTCACCAGTCTTCCAAAATCTCCATGAAATTCTCATGATAAATTGTACGGAATAGTGTATAAGATAATTGCGTATTCATTTTTTTCAGCTTACGATATATATATACATGTGTGTGTGTGTGTGTGTGTGTGTGTGTGTGTGTGTGTGTGTGTGAGCTCCCAAAAGTAAATGTGTGGAAAGGTCTGCACTTCATTTTTTTAATAAATTGAGTTCATTGGTACATTTTACATTATGGTCATTATGGTCATTATGCTCATTTTACATTATGGTCACATTCCTCATTGATAATTTGTACCTATACATGACATATCTTGATCCTTATTTTTCCCATTTCCCTGCCCTCCTTTCAACCTTCCACCCTCTATACACAACTTTGTTTCTGGATTTTTTCCTTTTTACCTTCATATTTTTTATTTCACTCTTTGCTTTTCCTGCTGGCACTCAGTTCTGCTTTCTCTTTGAACATTTTCTTCCTATTTCATAATACCTAGTGTTCATTCTGGACCTCATTTGCAACTTCAGTTTCCCACATCAGAGGAACTATATGATATTTACTACATCTGTTTTCTATTTATTTCACTTATGAGTATGGCCTCAAGGTGTCTCTATTTAGCTACAGTTGTCTAATTTGTCATTCTTTATAGCTGAGTAATACTCCACTAATACTCCAGAAAGAAATCTTTCTCCACTGTTTGTGGGAATGTATACTGGTGCAACCACTGTGGAGATCAATGTGAAGATCCCTCAAAAAACTAGGATTAGTGGTCCCATTTGGCCCCTCTATATTCCTGTTGGGTATATTCGCAGAAGAATTAGAAGCATCAGACCACAGTGACATATATGTGCCTATGTTTACAGCAGCATGGTTTATGATAGCTAAATTTTGGATACATCTAAATTTTCATTAAGATTTTTAATCATACTGTGTCCCTGTTTTACAGGAATGCATACGTTTCTTGTGTTCCTTTTTGTTCTCTTCAGTGTTCTCCTGGAAATACAAATTATTCTCATGGTCCACAAAAATCAGCTGATCAAGAAGAATGTGCTTTTCCTTCTCAGACTTCTGAAGTAAGAACAATCGGAAACCATGCAGCTAGGATGGGAAAGCCTCTGTCCTCTGACCGCCTAGAGCCTCTATGTGCAGCAGGCTGCATCAGACTCAGCTTCCTTGTTGTTGAATCAGAACCTTGCTAAATATTCCCTTTTTGGACATCACAAGGATACATTAGCATTGTCACCTTAACTGTGTGATAGTGGAACTGTGTTTCGAAAAGTTTCTAGGAAGAATACATAACCACTAAATATTGGCTAGAGTTGTGAGGGTTGTGGAGGTTTCTGTATAATTTATCTAGTGATTTAGAATTATATACAATATCTGAGTAATTCTCAGAGCACCATGTAAGTTTCACTTTATAAATCTTCTCTGAAGTGCTGGGGATAGAACCCAGCACCTCAAGTGTGCTAAGCAAGTGCTATACCCTTGAGTTGCACCCTCACACGACCTTTCCAACTCCTGCAGCTGTACCAGTTTAGTCATTCAAACCACCCAGATTTTTTTCTCTATATTAACATTATTTTCTGTATCAGATTGTGCTTTAATTAGAATATCTCAATCTGGGCTGGACTTAGCTATAAGCACGTCTGCACGAGGTGTGTATCAGATCATTTGTGAGGCTGAGAGGCATTTGCAGAGCTGCAGCAGCTCCCGAGGGCCAA
Organism: Petromus typicus; assembly: GCA_004026965.1. Classification (NCBI taxonomy): domain Eukaryota; kingdom Metazoa; phylum Chordata; class Mammalia; order Rodentia; family Petromuridae; genus Petromus; species Petromus typicus. The sequence goes on along the minus strand of PVIR01017656.1, from coordinate 23,259 downwards.
GTCACACATGGGGACTTCCCTCAGGCTGTTTGCATTTCAAAATCACATTGCAAATAGGTTTTCTCTAGTATGAGAAACTGATGGTATAAATGAATGCCAAAATGTATGATAGGTGATATGAAATAGGAAGAAAATATGCAACAAGGAAAGGGTGCATAGGCTAAAGGAAAGAAAGGAAAGAACAAATTTTACAATTAAAAAAAGGAAAGAAAACAAGCTTCTGTCTATAAGGTCTGGGGGTTGTATGGAGGGCGGGGGAATGGGAAAAATGAGAATCAAGATGTGTCATGTACAGGCACAAGTTCTCAGTGACGGATATGGTCATAATACATGTATAAAATGTAAAGCCAGCTTAAAAAATCACAAATAGAAAGTCAGCACTGAGAGGGCGAAGAGGTTCTCGTTTTCCTATACTACTAAACAAATGGGCACAGTGACAGATGAAATGCTGGGGCTGCAAGAGGTCTACTACACAAACCTCATCCCTGTTGTTGAAGTTTGGGTTTAGATTGTCCCCAAGGCCTTGGTCACATAAGGTGGGGCTTTCTTTTTCTGAGGTGCTTGAATCTGGAATGCGTGAAGCTCAGGGTGTTTGGTAACTAAACCACTACAGTGAGTGACGACCACCTTACTCCTGGTGGTTTGAGTGAGATAAAGGGGCAGAAAGACGCTACTCAATGCCATCTTCTTTGTTGGTGCTGCTGCCTGGTGCACACCATGTCGTTTTGGCTCTGCGATGGTTGTCTGTCATCTTTGCCTTGGAGATGACCGATTATGGCCTGAAAGTTCTATGAACTGTAAACTACGTATGTCCTTGCCAGTTTAACTTTGGGTGTCAGGTGTTTTGTCTCCAAAGAGAGAAAAGTAACCTACACACCATTCACCCCACTAAAATAAATGTATAGACTTATTCATTTTGAATTGTTAAAACAACTTAATAAAGTTTAGAATCTTTTTTTTTAAAAAAAAGGTTTTTTTTGAGACAGAGTCTTGCTTTGTGGTTTAGGCTGGTCCTGAGCTCAGCCTCAAACTCACATCACAGCAATCCTCCTGCCACTGCCTCCCAAGTCCTGGGATTACAGGCGTGAGCCACCACGCCCAGCACTGTGGTATGTGGTACTGATTGCTGCTGGGGTGAGTCTCCACACCCAGTATTGTTATATGGTTACTGGGAATTGAACCCGGGTCCTTGCTCTTGCAAGACAGGCGCTGGAACCACTGAGCTATATCCCCGGCCCAAAGTTTATAATCTTTAAGGTAAAACATGACCAATACTATATCTGTAATCATAATCATCTTGTGTATGCCAAATTCCATTAGGTCGATTAAGTCAATAACCTTTAGAAGAAGTTATTATTATTCTTTGAAAATGAGGACATTTTATGAATAACATACAAGGTAGCTTTCCAAAATTACCATAGCTATTGGGTGCCTGATATAGCCTTTTAAACCCTGTCTCCCTCTTTCCAAGTCCAAGTAACCTTTCATAAGAGTATAAACTGTCATTAAGTCAATTACTTTTGATTGGGCCTTTTCGAAGTAAATATTATATTTGTTAAATCCTATTTTCTTAAGTTCCACATTGGATTAAATACATAAAATGATAGCAGATATCATTTGTTTCTGTATTTTCACCTCATCACTTATTCTGTCCTCGCTGCACATGTTGCAGGCTTTTCCACCTCCAGAATGACATTCATGGGGAAAGAAAAGATTACAAACAACAACAAAGCTACTGAGTACGTCTCATGGGTCCCTGTGGTCTCATTCTTGTTTACACGTGTGTAGGGATATAGCAGATAGCTGTGCCTATCCCCATTATTTCAGGTACAATTGGGAAAATAATAGGCTTTGTGTATGTGAATCCCACATGCAATTTTGAAAAATTACTCCCTTGTCCATATTTTGCCAAAACTAAAATGAGATGCTCAGGGTGCATATGCACGGTGTTTAACATCTGGTCAGTTTCTTTTGCTGCCTTTTATTTCAATACAATCTTTGGAATATTTCCAAATGCAGTCACATCAATTCCCAGAATCCTTGTAATAGTTTACTTATAAGTGCATGAGCTAAAGATGAAAAGGAGGAGTAGGATGTAAATAAAACAATATTACAATGGTGGCTGGTAGCAGCATCCACTGCACTGAAGTTTAGTCTATTATTCTGATCTCAGTGTAGTCATTTATTTAATTTCCTTCTTCCTGTGAGGAAATGCTCTCCAACCCATGTACTGATGCTTGCACGACGTGAGACACCACGCTAGGCATTGGAGAAATAGATGAAGAAAGTATGGTCTTTGCCCTCAAGGAACTCATAAGAGAGGTGCTCTTACAAGGATAACTGTGATCAGAGCTGTAACAAAGGTATAAAATGAATTCCATGGGAGCCTCAATAAGCAAGAAGTGGTGAGATGTAATGAGCTATCTTTCAGGCCTGAGGAAGATTTTGATATAATAGAGATAACAAACATTCATTAGTGAGTGAACAGCAAAAACAAATGAACTTATTCAAAAATGTGAAGATAAAGAAAATCATGTGGACACAGGATCAAGGGAAAAATTCAAGGAGTATAAAATGTTTAGAGTGATTATAGAATGAAGTGATTCAAGAGTGGAGGGTTAAGCAGCTTACTAATAATTGGAATAGTATCTGTGTCTTTGACATCAGTAGTCTCTAGGACAATTATTTTATTTTGCTCTCACTCACTGTGAAAAGCACTGAGCATATACAGTCAGTGTCAAGATATAACCTGCCCTTAAGCTTCCAAGAGGGGAGTTTCAGGGTCCTGCATACACATAGCCAGCAAAAGCTCAAGTCCCTTACAGAAAACAGCACAGCATTTAAACATAACCTATGTGTGTCCTACCAGATGCCCTAAATCATCTCTGTTGTTTAAAAACCCACTAAAATGAGAATGTTAAGTAAATAGTAGTGATGTTGTGTTGTTTAGGAATAAAAACATGAAAAAATGTTTGCATACATTCATTACTGACACTTCCTGAAAAATCCTTTTGAGGGGCAGTTTGTTAAATCCATTGATATAGAACCCAGTCATATTAAAGGCTATCGTAAATTCATAAACTCATGAATTGTATTACTAAACATTTAGAGAAGTAGATTTTGCAAAGTGAAGAGGAAAAAAATATTTAAAGATCATTAATATGTGAAATTTAGTTTTTCATAATGAAAATTATTGAGAAAGCAATTAGACTTCATTTTACCTCTTTAATCATTCTTGAATGATCTTTAATGCAGGATATCAGAGTACTAATGCAAATTTCAGTTCTAAATATTTATTATGTATACGGAGTTATTTGAAAAAATGACGCAGATATATGGATCTATCTGAAAGAAACATATCCCGGTATACATTTTCAATACCTGATATCAATTATGCAAATTATATTGCTCACAGTAAATTGCTACCTATTTTCTGAGATGAAAATAATGCTAATTAGAAGATATATTTTTGTATTTAACAAATTTATTTCTAAGCCATGGGGATGATTTTCTTAGAATGAAGAATAGTAAAAAATTGTTTTTAATATAGACAGCTAATGTAAGTTTTATAAATATATTTATATTGTTTTGAGAAAAGAAATTCAAATTACATCGTGATGAAAACATTCCAAACATCTGTATTTGTAAAGTTCTCTCAATAGAATGATTTTCATCCAAAGACCTTCACTTTTCCTTGACTATTAATGTGGTAATACATGACTTTACCCTGGAAATTCAGATTAGTCTGTAGTTTTGATAGCAAGAAGATGTGTGGGTTCTGACAGTTTGTCAACATTTTTTTTGTGTGTGTTTTAAACTTGTCCGTACATGGCCTGTGTTCATTAAAACCGTTATGCCATTTGTCCACTTCAACAAGTTAATTCTTGTTTGATAAAAGAATAGGAAAGTACAGTTATCTGAACATAAGCCCAAAGCAGCATGTAACATTATGTTGATGTGAAATCAAAAAGTGAAATTTGTGGAGCTACCATTTTTCCTAAAGATACTTTGACATTCATAAACAAATTGAACAAAGACATTTGTGTAGTGACATGGATTATTATCAATTAACATATTAAGTATAAATAATTCTTGTTTATTCTTACTTTAACAAAAATTAATATCCATGTACATGTATATAGATTTCCTAACATTTTCTTGTACACAGGTAGCTTTGGAAGTATCATTTGATCCCACAAAAACAAGGATCTCACAATCAAAAACACTTTATGTAGCTAAGATCAGTCATATGCATCCTGCAGGATTTATCAAGTCAATTATACTAGCACTTTCTATAGATGCTACTTTGTTAGTGCTTTGTCAAAAAAGAATAAATTATTAAGATTTATCCAAAGTCCAAGTCCAGCCTTCCCTGTATTCATTTCTAAGTAGGCTTAGTTTCCCTTGGAAAATTATATGTTGTAAGAAAAATAAAAATGTATCTTAATCTAGTGAGTGCTATTTGATCTAATGAAAGAGTTAAGACAGTGAAAGCAGGAAAGCTCACTATGTGAAGTCAGCAACAAGGACCATTCAGTAATACTACAGATACACATTTCAGCACCATGAATCTCATAGTACAATCATATTTTTAGATAAATATTTTTCAGAGAAAGGCAACTATGTGTGATTATGTGTTGATCAGAAGGTTAAAAATATGTGAAACAGTTGCAGGCCACATAGGTTTCCCAAACTGAAATAAAATAATTGAGAAATAATACACTGGAGACTGAAGCAGAGGTTTTTGACAGCGTTTGGCCAGGTAATCCTGAAATACCTAGAGTCTGTCACTGGAGAGGGAAAAGTTGGACTACTTCACACACTCAGAATAGAGTAAATGGGATTAACAAACTTGTACCTATTATTACAAATACTGAATTATGCACTCACCTCTAACCAGTTGAAAAGTGATTTCAGATACACCTTTACAAAATAAGTGATGTGGATATTAAAAATAATAGAAATTTCCAGTATGGTGGCCCTCTCTCCACATGAGCAAGCAAGCTTGCACCAGACAAGTGCAGCCTCACAGCCCTGCAAGGTGAAGCCATACAATTTCTCAAAGTTTGCTTGTTTTCATTCTCCTGATCCCTACCACCTCAACTTTTATCAGTATAATGACTAAGCTTTATGTACCTCTAGATAGTTAGCTAATTGTATGTTCTTGCTAGTGAATGCTGTTCTATTATTAGTAGAGATAATGTTGCTTAATTTGGTAAATTTTTCCATTTTTTACCAAAGCTTATGCACATAGTGGGTGGGGGGTTGTAGGGAGGGTAGCAGAATGGGAAAAAAACAAGCATCAAGTCATGTCATATACTGGTACAAATTGTCAATGTTGAGTGTGATCATGCTATGTATATAAAATGTACCTATTTCATAATTTTAAAAAATGAAATGTTTTTTCAGAATAAAAATTTAATAAATTTTTACTGTAAATCAATAGTAGATCATTATTTGGTTTGCTCTACTGTAGGGTTTGTAAACACTCAGTTTGCATTTGATACTATAATTGATGCTGATTTGATTGCTATAGCCAGGGTGAAATAACTACTGATATTAATTGATTTTTTAGGGATGCTAATATCTAGATTGCCTTGAGATCACTAATAATGCTGTGGCCCATTCCTGGAGAACTGACTACTTCACCAAATATGCTGCAACATCTCATCCCAAGTAAACGCAAGTGGCTGATTCTGAGGCAGATGCAAAGGCCAAGAGTTACCTGTGTCCAAAGGACACCACTAATAATTAGACATTAAGTAAAGAGGTCTCCATAATAGAAAAAAAAATTTCTACTGAATTCCACCTCCAGTAGATTGGAGAATTCAGAAGAAATGGATGGATTTCTAGATCCATTTAGAAATGGATTTAGATTTACTAAAAGTGAACCAAAAAGACTGAACACCTTGAATAATTCAATAATGGGCAAAGAAATTGCAAAGTACTAATGAAAAATCTACAAATTAAGTATAGCTTAAGTATAAATGGATTCACTGCAGATTTGTATTGATATGGTATGGTTGGTCTAACATCATTACTTTTCAACCTGATTAATGAAATTGAAAGGGAAAAGGTACTTCCAAAGTCATTTATGGAAGCTAGCATTACCCTGACTCCAAAACCAGACAAAGGTCCAATCAATAAGAGAACTAGAAATAAATATCTTTAATAATTATCGATGTAAAAATCCTCAACAAGATACTGGCAAACAGAATACAATGAATCATAAAAAAGATGACATATTATGACCAAACAAGCTTCATTCCAAGGATGCAAGGATGGTTCCACATGTACAAATAAAACATCACTAAACAGAAACCAGAACAAAAATTACTTGGTAGTCTCAATAGATAAATAAAAATCCTTTGACAAAATCCATTCACAATAAAAACCTTGAGAAAATAGCTATGGAAAGACCTTATCTGAATATGATAAAAGCTATTAATGACAAACCTACTGCTAATATCATACTAAATGAGGAAAACTGTCTGTAAAATCAGAACACGACAAGCATTTGGTTAGATTAACAAGTCACTTCAATATATAGGTGTAGTTTGTCATCATGTTATGTGTCCAGTGTGTATGAAAGCAGAATACACCACTTATAGTGGGAGGGGGTGGAGCAGGAGAGAGAACTGAAAATAGAGAAAAGAGTGGAATGATAGCTTGGAAGATACAGTGGGCGTTTTGGTCTGTTTCCAGACCTTGAAGCTTTTTACCTGTATTCTTCCTCTTTGTGATCTATGGGTCACCTAATGCTTTTGAAGATACTTAGTGACCTTGTTTAGCTCAAATGAAATTCACCAAGCTAACTAGTGTTAAAAAATTAAAGAATAAATTGTGATTTTATACATGATCTGTATTTTTTATCAGGAACACAAAGTTGTCATTTAAAAAAAATTTATTTCTAACTGTTATAGATAAAGATAAAATCCTCTACATAGTTATGGATACCATGTGATTTTTCAATATATATTTATGTTATGTATAACTTAAATCAAAATAATCATTATCTCCTAACTTATTTATTTATTTACCATGAGAATGTCAAAGTCCACTTCTAACTTTTTGAAATATTCAGTACCTAAGTGTTGTCTATAGTAACTTCACTATGTAACAGCACAGCAGAATTTCTTGCACCTACATAACTGGGCATTAACACCATTATAAAGTTCCCTGTGGTTTTTTTTTTTTTTTTTTTTTTTTTGTAGGTTTTTTTGAGACAGGGTCTCGCTTTGTGGTTCAGGCTGGCCCTGAGCTCAGCCTCAGATTCACATCACAGCAATCCTACTACCTATGCCTCCCAAGTGCTGGGATTACAGGCGTGAGCCACCACACCCGGCACTGTGGTATGTGGTGCTGGTCACTGCTGGGCATGAGTCTCCACACCCAGTATGGTATGTGGTTACCGGGGATCGAACCTGGGTCCATGCACTTGCAAGACAGGCGCTGGAACCACTGAGCTATATCCCTGGCCCTAAAGTTTCCTGTTTTTATACAGTCTTATGCCTTAGATGTAAGTTACTAGTTAAACTAGTACACAGTTACAGAAGTTATACTTCTAGTATAAGTGTTCACTGTTGCCATGCACTACAAATGTCACATGTTTAATGTATGTCACAAGCAAGCATTATCATTCGACATTTACACAATTTTTAAAATACATTTTTATTCAAAGGTACTTAAAGTCTAATTTTTTCATGTTTCAATGAATCAAATCATTGTCTTTGACTAAGACAAATAGTATTGGTTCTTTAAGGGGAAATTCTGAGACTGAGTGTTCTCAAAAAACACTGATTACATATTCTTTGCATTGAATTCTGGCTCTTATAGCTATATGGGAAGACTGAAAATAGTGCAGTCCATAATTTTTGTTTGGATGATCCTCTACTTATGAGACTAGCCATATTCTATCCAAAATAGTTAGCTTAATAACAGAAGTACTTGAGCAGCACAAACTCTATCCCCACGCAGAGTGAAAATAACAAAAAAGAGAAAATAAATATCCCATAATATTTTGTAGTGTAAGATAAATACGTATGAACCAATTCTTTTTAAAAAAGAAGTAAATTATGCTTTATTGCCATATCATCTGAGATCTAGCAGACTTCTGTCATAGATCACACTTGATTTTTCTAAATTTTGAGCTTTATCATCTATCAGTTTAATGCTGATAATTTCCTATCCTACTCTGTAGACTTCAATTATCCACAGATCTATAAATTTGCAGTGTTGTTAGGCAGCAAGGAAAACTATTTCCTTTGGAAGGCCAACAGAAAGTGGGAAAAAAATCCAGAAGTTATGGCCTCTGGCAAGAATGTGTTTTACACTGCAGAGACACAAGGGACTCCTCAACCTTGACGTATTTGGTGCAAGTAGCACATATTCCTTTGTGCTACACCACAACATATTTCCAGTGTCTGATTTATATTTATTGAACTTTACACAGAAAAGTTCATTTATTAAATAAGGTATCAAAGCTTTCTAAAACAAATGTGCATTTTCAGGATAATTATGAGAAGCTACTAGGTAATTTGAATAACTACTTATTAACAGGACAATATTGGACTGATAAAAATGTATTTGTCTTTTTTTTTCCTCAATCACTTGACAATTATGTAGAAATGTGTAGAAAGAATATAGGAAAATGAATATGAGGAATGTGAGTTATAATTTTTATATAGTCAGCAGTTAAGAATTGTATATGTTATGTAACATGACAACTGGACATGTCATAAGACCTGAAGGAAGTCATAGAAACAGATATGTTATAAAGGTTGTTTCAAATAGAGTAGCGTGAGCAAAAATTGAGGACCATAAAACAACATAGATCATACTGCACTATAGTTTGCGTGTATGTCATGCAAAGGAGTCAGGTTTTGCCTAGCAGAGAGATTACTCAGCAGCACACAAGAATGAATTAGAGAGAACACTAGGCGCTTATGAGTGTCTACCATACTGTATGCCAGGGCCCAAGTCACAGACTTTCGTGCTCAGGAAATTAGTTGAGGGATGCTTTGGGAATGCCAGAAATTCATGGAGATATCTTCATTGTTCTTTCTACATACACAGGTTTGGTGATCCAACCCAGAGAGTAGTCACCTGTGTTAGTGTGTAAAGCACTTGTGTGCCCACAGTGCAGCAGTGTTTAAAAGAAGTATCTTTTAATTATGTATAAAAATGGGGGAGCTCAGCTGGAGCAGTACTGTGTTTGCCTTGGTATTCAAATATGCCAGGGCACATCTGGAAGATTGGTGAGGCAAGCCCACAGGGTCTATTTTCAGGATACACTGAGTCACTTGTTGGAAAAGAAAACTCATTTTGAGTGAACAGGATGTCAAGCCTGCAAGGTATTAATTCCTTAGTCATCAAAGACAAGGATACTCCTGAGTACAGTTTAGTCTCTAGTTCTCATTCCCATGACCCATCTTAGCATGTTTTTTTATGCCCAACTTCCTAGGGAAAGAGAATGACTGCAATTAAAAGTAGAAAAATCTGTCTAATTCAAACCTCCGTGACGTGTCACAGAACAAGGATGAATTGCTGTGGGATATTGTGACTCAAGGTGAGGATATAAGGTCTTATCTAAGGCTCTTTCTTGTGACATTGTAATAGAACAATTACAAAGCCATAAAAAGCTGATGAAAAAACTAACATAGCTTCAGGAACCTGTAACCTGTGTTTGTCAAGGGTATGCAATTTAAGCCTAAATACGCATCACGGTCTATCGAAAGAGAGTCTGAGCACTTCTGTAATCAAGAGATATATTCCTACAGAGCTATAAGTTTTCAATATGAAGTATTTATTTTAATTTTGTTTTTTATTTTATTGGTGGTCTGTGAACATAATGTCATCAAGTTCTAGGTAACAGAGATGAAATACTCTGGAACTAAATATCTCATGCAATGATATTAACCTCATGATATTCTAATTATGGCCTAATGAAAATGTGAGATCAATCAAAGATGCAAATAATGTATTAAAACTAGATTAAAACCAAATTATTATGTCATGTAAAAGTTTGCCTCACTCCAAGACACAAGATGATGTAGTTGTATTAAAAAGTACTTCCACAGTAACCGTCACTTCCATGTTTCTTTAATGAGGACAGTTTCACTGGAAAAAAATATCTTCATTACTTTCTCCTTAACTGGGACATAATACTTGACAGCGACGAATGAAAGAAGAAAAGGTTCATTTTAGCTCAGTTTGTAGAGATTTCAATCCATAATCGGATAGCTACTTAGGCAGGGTGGCTTAGCAGAGAGAGGGGCAGAGGAGAAACAATCCTCAGCATGGCAGTGGGAAGCAAAGGGAGGTCAAGGAGGAAAGAAAGACATAGATCTTTCTAGGCCATGCACACAGTCACCACTTCCTCCAAACAATTTGCACCACTTAATGTCACATTTAGCTATAAAGTCATCAGTGAACCAATTCACCTGATGGCCTGGTACCACTAAATCTAGAATAACACTAGCTAGAACTTATGTCAGCTAAGTTTGCTTTTACAATTGAGAAAATAATTTAAGTGAAATGAGTGAACATTGCCAATTATTATTTAATTGAAAGTGAACTGAGGAATTTCCATTAGAACAAACATCCTTATATGAGGTTTTATACTATATATTGTGAAATATAGAGGGTAAAAATATTTCTGCTTTATATATAGCCAAAACAAGGCTTAGAGAAATTAAATAAGGGTCTTCTGATCCCAAGTCCACAGATTTCACACTTATTTTACTAGCTCCTTTGGATAATATATGTACTTCCTTTGGCCATCCAAAAATCCAAACACTTAGCAGAAACAAATGAACTTTGCTCACAATCTTATCAAGGAATATGATTTTTAAAATTAAACTAGACACTACTTATTTACCATGAAATTTGAATCTTTCTAGTTTTTCTAATGTGCTCACATTTATCTTGCTATTCTTCTGGGTTTCATAATAATAATTCTCAGTAGTAGCAATGACAGGGGACATATGTTAAGCTCATCTAGTTGAAAAGTAACTGAAAACTGCTTATTGTTGAAAAACTCTTTCAAATAATCTAAGATTCTTGGTGACTACGAGGTCAAACTTTCCAAATTTAATACCTCTACCAGTCTAATCCCCCTCACCTCAATTGTATTTGGGAAGCTATGAAACTTTGTTTCCCAGATTTCCAAGGAGGAGTAATCCAAAAACTTCTACACTTTTACTAGCAACTTGTTGTTGTGATTTCGGGGATAACAAAAAATCAGACCAGTAGGATGAGTGCTCAGAGTCACCATCCAGACTCCGGGAGGTTTTGGTGAACATTTCCATTTTTATTGTAAGATGCACACACTTTTAAATGCAGGGGGTGTGACCTTACTGGTCGGGTTGGTAGCGGATTGGTTGAAGCATTCAGAGAGCCAAGTGGGTCTGGATTGATTGAAATATGTAGAGAGGTAGGTGGTTTTGGCCAAGGGAGGAGTCATGAGCAAGTAGACAGGGCTGAATTCCAGCCCCGCCACGCCTGGCTTTCACCCTTACACTATATATATATGTATATGTATATGTATATATATATATATGTATATGTATATGTATATATAGTATATATTAATATATAGTATATATTATTAATACCTTATTTATCTCAACTCTTCAAGTAAAGCTAGATCAGGATTTCTGGATGGGTACACTAAGTTCTATTTTAACGATATAAAAACTGTGTTTAAAATAGCCTCATTCTCCTTGGCTCCTTTGATATTCCTACCAGCATTGGAAAATTTTTCTCTAGTCCCTTCGATAGGAGCTCATCAAGCACTAGTCTCTGTCCTCTCTACACTGCAGATTGCAGGTAGTAGATCTCTGTGTTCATATCCAAAGTTTGTTCTTTACATACAGAGGAAAGTATTCTAATTTTACAAACATTATTCTTTGTCAAAAGCACCAGAACTAAAAAAATGATTTCCACTTGTACCACAGAATATCAAAATTTAACATGAAGTTGGGCAAGAGCTTCTTTTTTTCAAAGTGGTATCCAATATCTACCAGAAGTAGTGAGTTTGAGTCAATAAACGAATAACCTCAATTCTGTGGAACTATCTAAAAATGCAAACTGTGAAAGGTGATATTTTAAAAATATGTAAAAGTTATATTATTACAACTTGAAAATCTATTAATGTCATTCACTTCATTGTCCACACAGAAGCATTAGCGTCAACCGGTATCACCAAAAGTATATATACAAGGACATTCATCCTAGCCCATTTTGTGATAATATTGGAAAGAAATTCCTATTAATTGAAAACTAACATGTTATATGTGGAGATCAGTTTGGAAAGTCTTCAAACAACTAGGAGTAGAGATCTTATTTCATTCTGCTTTTGCCTGCTAGGTATATTCATAAAAGAATTAAAAGCATTATATCACAGTGACATATGTGTACCCATGTTTATAGCAGCTCAATATGTAATAGCTAAATCTTCAAACAGCCCAGATGCCATCAGTGGGAGACTGGATAAAGCAGGTGTGTGTGTGTGTGTGTGTGTGTGTGTGTGTGTGTGTGTGTGTGCATTTAATAAAATGGAATATGACTCAGCCATAGGAATGATAATTTAGAGACATTTGTACTTAAAATGGAGGTACTTTGTGGACATAGTCATAAGTGAAATAAATAGGACACAAATGTATAAATACTATAGTATTCCTCTAGTATGAAAAACTAAAGGTGTAAATGAGGTCCAGAACATATGATATGTATTGTAAAATAGGAATAAAATGTTAATGGGGAAAAGAGAAAGTGGTAGGGGAAAGTAAATAAAAAAAAGAAAAAATTGATGGTAAAAATTAAAAAGTGGAAACAGAGCTTATGTATATAGAGGGTGAGGGTGAGAGGGAAGAGGAATGAAAAAAATGAGAATTTACCTTGCACAGGTAAAATTTTATACTGTTCAATGTGACCAAACTGTACATCTAAAAATGTACTAATAAACTCAATAAATGAAAAAAATACTATCAGAAATAATTACATGTAAATGTAATTATTTAAGTCATTGGTAAAGATGTCATAAAGAGCATTAACTTATAAAGTACTTTTCATAAAGTGTGTATAATAGGCATTAACCTAGATATTTCTGGAAATAGTATTGTCAAGGATTTTCAGTTTCCTTGTTAAATATTTTACAATATTTATTATTCAATTCAAAAATTATATAAGTACAAATAAATTATGAATGGCATCTTAAAACAACAAACAGTATTTGGCTTACTGGCAAAATACTAGGTACATTACTATTAAAAAGGAGAAGACAATTATAGACACTATTACTCTGATATTCATGAGAAATGCAACAAGTTAGAGAACAGAATTAATGTTAGTGTAGAAAATAAATTCCTAGTATTTCTAAATGACATATTTATTCATAATTCCACATAAGATTGATAATCTGTTGTAATTAAAATGAGTTCAATGGTAATTGTTATAAAATATAAAAATTAGTTGCTACTGTGTAAAATAGTACACACTTACAAAATATTTGTCGCTCTATTATCAATGAGATATACAAACTATCAAGCAATAAAATTAAGAGAAAGTTATTTCAGTAAAGAAAATGATAATATTTAGCAGAGATATATGAATGTATAAAAATAAAGCAGTCTATATTATCAGATAAAAATGTGTTAGTTTGAAAAGATGTCACTTTAAAAATTGATGGGCATTTGAGTTGTTTCCAAATTACTGTAAAGATTAAAGGTACTTCCAAACCACATGAAAGTGATGTATATGAACACAGAAAAAATAAATCAACTTGAAAAGCAAGTCTATAATTCTTTAGTGTACTGAACCAACTCCTTACTAGATTGGTTCTAGTAGATTCACCTCAACTCCTGTCCTTTCCTCTCTCTTTTGCTCAGGCTCTATGACCTTTATTATAGAATTAAAATTTACCCAGTGAATCCACAGCTCTGAAAGTCCCACTGTGCATTAGGAATGTAACTACTAAAATTAAGTAATATGGTAAGCCCTCTGCACTTATTACCTCATTTGATTTGCACACAAATCCTGGAACAATAATGTTAACTTTAATTTTCAAATTAAGAAATACATTTTTTGAATACCCAAACCTATTCTACTGATAAGTGGATAAGTTAGAATTTAAAGTCATCTGTATCTTAGTTTGATACTTTAATTAATCACTATTTTATTCTACTCTTTTAAGAACAGAAAATTCATGATATTCAATATTCATATATTTTGGAGAATCATGGTCCTGATGTATGACTTGTTGTCATATCGTTTATAAAATAGTACTTATGAAAATATAAATGTTATGTTTAAATTCTTATGCTGAGTTATTAAAAGGAGAATCTGTCTTATATAAAGCTATTACTACATATGTCTAGAAATCATTATACCAAAACTCAGAATATCTTCCTATTTCCCCTATCCAAATGAACTTATTTAAAATTACATTCATTATTGACATATGAAATACACAAAAAATACAACCTTAAGTTAGCAATTATATATAAGGAAAATATGCAAAGAATCAACATAGAATGCTTTTTTAAAAATATAAGGTGTCAGAACTTCTGTTTCCAGCCATGAAGTTCTAATTGTTACAGATATTGTCCTCCTGTTATGGTCAAACAAAAAACCAGGCAAAATATAGAAAAAAATAAGTGTTTGGAGAACTTTCTCATCAGGTAGTAGAGACCTATGATCCCTCAGAAGGAAAAAATGAACAAGAAAAATGATTGGCAATCCTATTTTCTAAAGGCTTGGCCAGTACCAACATGCCTAGGCAGGAAAAATCTGTCTGCAGTGCTGTGGCCTTGCACAGTTAGGGAGACAGCAGACAGAGTTTGAATGAAACAAGGTGGCTAGAATTTGTGAGTAGAACACTGGAGTGTCAAGAGCTGCAGAGAGCAAACTTCAGAGGTCTGCAGAAAAGATTCTGGGTTTATGGTTATTAAGTGCTAGTCTGCACATCTGGTGGATGAAATTGGAAAGGGGAGAGAAAATAACACTAGAAAAGAGAACAGTTAGTAATTCACTAGGTTCACTGGTGGGTGAACACGGTTTTCTATTCCATTAGTCAAAATGGAAAGAACTTGTAAATATGTGGCACATAGTGTCTTCCCAAGGGTCATGTCATATATATAAAGATAGTCTCAGAGTAAAGACAATACTGGACCTTTTGTAACAAACATTAAAACTTGAAGTGAATTGCAGGTAATTTTTCAACAGGGGAACAAAGTGGCAACAATAAACTTTGCATATTTTACTTATATGTTTTATTTAAAGTAAAACAACAAAATTCAACAATGAACAACGTGAAACTTGTCTTGTATGTAATGAAATAAAAATAACCAAGCATATGTAAAACAACAGGAATGCTCAGCTCCAAACTAGAAGAAAACTCAATAGAAATTGACAGAGAAAAGAGATTAGTGAATAACCCTACTATAAATCACATTACTGTGCTCAGGGGCAAAGAAGAAAGCATGAGAATAAACATAAAGAGCAAAAAAGCACAAAGTATATGATAAGAGATCCAGATGAAACTTCTAGGGACAAAGTACCAAAGATAATAAAACAAAAACAGAAACAAAAACAAAAACAAAAAAAACCAGAGGCTATAATTAGTAATACATTTGATTTTCTGAAGTCCAAGGGAAAATGATGATGGGAATTATACAACAGACCAATGGAACAATATTAATGGAAGTCAAAGAATGAGAGGAGAGGTAGAAAAAATTTAAATAATGAAGAATGCACGAGAGGATCTCATTATGCATCTCAAAGACATCAAAATACAATAAAAATATTTATGAACAAGCTTTGCCAGTAAATCAGTCAGTACAAATGAAATGCACAAATTCTTTGAACTACCAGAGTTCAGTGCAGAGGAAATAAAACATAATTTTATTTCTACTGTAAATATATACTTCCTAGTTTAAAACCTTGACCTAACGTAAGGTGTCTATATATTTTCACTGATAAATTTTAAGAATAATCCATATTCAATACTTGGTCATGTTTCAGAAGACACAATATTGTGAGGTATAAAATCAACCTAGAATATACAAAGAGCTTAAAAAAAATCAGCCTCCTCAAATTTAAAGACTTTGTTCAAAAATGAGCATCTGAAATGAAATGAACACTTTTCAGAGGAAGTAGAAGTAGCTAAGAAGCATATAAAGAAATATTCAACATCACGACTCCTTCGAGAGAGGCAGATAAAAACAGCACTAAGATTTCATCTTACTCCATGAAGTATGGCTGCTGTCTCAAAATTAACCAGTGATAAATGCTGGTGAGGCTGTGGGAAGAAAGGAATCATTCTCCACTGTGGGTAGGAATGTAGACTGGTGCAACCCCTGTGGAGAGCAGAGAGGAGAAACCTAGGATTAGAGGTCCCATTTGACCCTGCTAAAATATACAGGGAAGTATTAGAAGATTCATATCACAGTGACATTTGTGCACCCGTGTTTATAGCAGCTCAATTTGTGATTGCAAAATCTTGGAAACAACCCAAATGTCCATAAACTGGAGACTGGATAAAGAAGAGTGCTTCTTTTATAGAATGCAGTATTACTCTGCCATAAAGAATGCTAAGTTTCAATCATTTATACTCAAATGGACATACCTTAAGGACACACTCATAAGTGAAATAAATAGATCACAGATGTGTAAGTACCAATACTTTTCTCTGGTATAAGACACTGAAGATATAAATGAGTTTTAGAATATATGATAGATACTGTGAAATAAAAAATATTCAAATCGTAAAGTTGGTAAGGGTATATAACATGGGGGAAAAT
Organism: Petromus typicus; assembly: GCA_004026965.1. Classification (NCBI taxonomy): domain Eukaryota; kingdom Metazoa; phylum Chordata; class Mammalia; order Rodentia; family Petromuridae; genus Petromus; species Petromus typicus. The sequence goes on along the minus strand of PVIR01017656.1, from coordinate 6,457 downwards.
GTGATGGTAGCAAAAAAGGAAACAAAACTTATGTATATACGGGGCAGGGGATTGTAGGGTGGGCAGAGGAATGGAAAATATGTGTCATATACTGGTACAAATTTTCAATGTTGATTGTGGTCAGGATGTGTGTATAAGATGTACAAACACAATCAATTAATTAGTAAAGAAATAAATAAATAAAATTAAAAATCGACCTGTAGATGTAACTCAATTAGAAATTCTAGTAAGGTTTAATTGACACAGACACCAGAAGCACAGAGCTAAATCCCAGGCCCAGGTCTAATTGAAATACGAACAGGCACATCCTAAAAATCATTGTGGAAAGGCACACTACTTGATTTCTAGTTTTACTTCATATTATATATAAAATTATTTTGTGTCATATATATTAAAATTTAAACCTAAAACAAAAGTGTATACAAAATAAAAGATACATTGCACTTTATTAATTGAAATTTTTATCTCCAAAATCTGTGAAAACAATAAAAATGAGTGGAATAAAATGTTTTCACAAATATGTCTTATAAAAAGGTGTATATGGAATATGCAAATAACTCTTAACACTCAACAAAACAAAAATAATCAGATTCATTTTAAAGGGAAATATTTTTAGTAGGCATTTTATAAGACATAAATAGCTATTTGTACATAAAAATGCTCAGCATCAGTATTCATTTGGAGAAAATGTAAGTTAAAACCACATTGAGAATAATGCACATAAATAAGAATTACTAAAATAAAGAGGAAAACCACATAGAGGCCTAAAAAGGAGAGAATTAATGAAATTTCATATGTCTGCAGTGGAAATGCAGAGTTATTTGGATGTTTCTTAGTAAATTAAAAGCAATTGTTATACCAAAAATTCACTTAAGAAAAATTAAACTGTATGTCCAAATAAAGACCTCTTCATTGAAGGTTTAATCATAACAGCCATAACATAAGAACAGTTCATATGTTCATCAAAGATGAACAGATAAACAATGTAGTATATATTTGTAACAAACTACTGCTCCAAAACAAAAAGGAATGTACTATTGGTACACATGACAATATGAGTGAACCTCAAATTCAGTGTGCTAAATAAAAATTTCAGAAAAAGAACTACACCTTATTTGTTTGAAATTCCAAAGAAACCAAAACTTGGTGACAAAATATCACCAATGTTATGTTGCTGAGAGTTGAGAGAGGAATTCACTACAAGGTTTTATAAGCAATTTCTGATAATGACAGAAATAATTATTTTTGATTGAAGTAATAGAAAAAAAATGAGTATGTTTGTCAAATGTAACCATTGTCTTATTAAAATAGATGTATTTGTTATATGTAAATTATACTCAATAAAACTGATTCAAAAATAAAAAGTTATGCCAAGGTCTATGTGTATTTCAAAATAGCATTGCAATGAAAATAATTTATCAAGGAAGAACTTTTAGCATTTTCTTTTCAAAGTAACTACATTTCTAAAAACGAAGTTAAGACAAACCACTCAATTTTTGTCTCTTACTGATGTGTGAGTTTCATATTTTCAGTGGAATTAAAAACTTGGAAAAATTCATTTCATTTGCCTGTTTTTTATTGGATCTTTCATTTTTCAGAGGTCCAATTTTTCAAGTTCTCAATATAGTCTAGGTATTATTTGTCTTTCTGTGTTGAGAGTGATTGGAAAAAATTTTGGTCACCCTGTAGGTTGTCTCTTCACACTTTTTGTTATTTTTCTTGAAGCCCAGAAGCTTTTGAATTTGAAATAATCCCATTTGTTGACTTCTGATGTTATGTCATGTGCAATTAGGGTTCTATTCTGGAAGTCAAGATGGGAGGGTGATCTGGAGAAGTGGGAGAGAAAAGACTAGTGAAATAACTCGCAACATGCAGTTGTATTAATACACCCATCCAAATGTAATAGTGTATTTCACAGATATATTTTAAAAGTAGTTAAAAATACTTGAATCAGATTCAGTAAAATAGGCATCTAGTCTATTATCTCCCATCTGTATCCTTCCCTTTCTCTGTCATGTGGTCCCTTCCAATTTTTTTTGACATTTACAAATTTTAATGTATATTACAATAGATAATATTTTCTGAAGCCATATTTACTGAGTTCAGTACATGTTTACACAAAGTCTTATGAGGGTAGGCCTAGGACTGGCAACAAACTTGAGCTTCAAGGTCAAGATGATGTCAGGCATGTCCGTCCTTACAATACTGTGAGACGCCAGCAAGACAGTGAGAGGTAGGAGAGAGCAGTTCATTCTTGGTGGAAGTCAGCATCAGGGAAGGCTTTGTAGCTTTCTTTGTTGGTGGGCAGTTTAAGGGGGGCAGGCTGGGAGGGAGGGCACTGATGTTGGAGAGAGGAGAAATGTCACTCCTATCATATCCTATCCACAAGGCAGTGCCTTGCCTTCCTTTAATCCACTCTTATCCCTGATGGGAATGAGAATGAGTTCTGTAGGTATTCACATACACATTTTTCCCCCATTTTTCTTGAGTAAATATGTAGGACTGTGTTTGTGATTCCTCTGCTAAGTACATGTCTCAAATTATAGGAAACCTGTATACTTTCTTAGGGCTGGTGTATTTCCTCATTCTCACCAGTAACACAGGTGAACTAAGATTGCGATGTACCTTGAGGACGTCCTTATAAGTGAAATAAACAAGTCACAGATGTGTAAATGTCATATCTTTTCTCTGGTATGAGAAAATGAAGTTGTAAATGAGTTGTAGTATGTATAGTTGATATTGAGAAGTAGAAAATATTTAAAAGGAAAGAGTATAAGTGCCTTCCAATTTATAAAAGATCTATCTCTCTCTTTCTTATTTTCTCTCTTGTTTTGCTTTTTAATTTATTTATACTTTGGATTTCTTGTAAAAGGGAAGCTGTGACATTTAAGTTTGTGTCTAATTATTTTACTTAATATTATAGATTCATGTTATACCCACTTCCCTGCAAATGATTCAAATATGTCCTCCTTTGTAGCATAGTAGTATTCCATAATGTATAAACACCATATTTTATTCATTCATAGACATATGGCTGCTTAAGTAATAACAAGGATATTCTAGTCTCCAGTCTTCTTCTTCTTCTTCTTTTTTTCTTTTTTTAGGTTTTTTGAGACAGGGTCTCACTTTTGTGGTTCAGTCTGGCCCTGAGCTCAGCCTCAAACTCACATCACAGCAATCCTCCTGTCTCTGCCTCCTGAGTGCTGGGATTACAGGCATGAGCCACCACACCTGGCACCGTGGTATGTGGTACTGGTTGCTGCTGGGCGTGAGTCTCCACACCTAGTATGGTATGTGGTTACTGGGGATCAAACCCGGGTCCTTGTCCTTGCAAGACAGGTGCCAGACCCACTGAGCTAAATCCCCAGCCAAGTCTCCTGTCTTCTATTCTTTATTTCTCAATATATTTATATCCCAGATAGAGAAAAAAGTCTATTTATTGTTTTTTCTCTCACACAGTCTAATAGTATCTCTTCCTTCTTTGTCACTATTATGCAAAATCTGTTCCCTGTACTACCAGGCTGTGTACTACTGATAGAGATGGGAACTCCGGGACTCTCCTGCGTACTAAAGGGTGGGCGAGGCTTGGCCAGCACCTGTGCACCCCTCGCCTTCGTCTCCTTGAACTCTAATGGACTGAGACAGCTTGCCTCTGTGTCTTCCCTGCTTATCAGATCTCCATTCTCCCCCCCTAACACGAGTCCAACTGGACAGGCAATTCCCCAACACCCCTCCCCAACTCCACCATTTCACATTGCACTGCTTCCTTTCTGCAAAGGGCAAGGAGTACCCTCAAATGGCTAAGATCAGGAAGGGAGAAATCTGAGCCCCTTACTTGCATGCTCAGCCTTCATGAGCTGCTTTCTGCTCTGATCCTCACTTTAAATAGGTCTGCAAGCTGCTATAGCAGCAGCAGTCCCCAGAAACTCCTTGGAGTTTAGTTTAGGAGAGTTCCTTTCTGTGTGCTGATGGATGGCAGTGCCATAGCACAGGTCTGGCTAAAATAAAGACTGACTTTAGCACTCATGTAAAATGCTGCTTGTTATTCCTTGAGTAGTATGGATTCCAAAATTTTTATAAACTACTTGTAATTTCTATCCCTCATTGTGCTGACAGAGTGGTCAGTTCCAAAGAAAGAGTAATAAACATTCAGAGCTGTTAACACCAAACAGCTCCAGAGAGTAGTGGTCAGTGAAGACAAGCACAGAGACCAGCACATGGTAACATCAAACTACGATGTCTAGAACGAGCTGTCACTAGAAGGTGATGGCTGGCAGCAGCAGAAATAACACCCAGTAGAGTTGCTCTGCGGTGCATGGCCCCAGGTGGCACTGGATCATGGGGGCCAGCAGTAGCAGTATCTAGGGACTAACTGTCAGATGTTGACATCCGTTATTAACTGGTGTCATCTGGTGACATCAGGACTGCAGGCAGAGCTGCTCTTTGCAGATTCATGATTTCCATCAGGCTTGAATGAAAAAACCCCAGGCTGCTTGTCCCCACTATGACCCCACTTCCTCTTTTATACAACTTTGGATTATTCCTGGGGGTATTTTTCTGTTTTCATATTTTTCGTACTCTTTTCTGTGCCTTTTACTGTTCCATATGTAATTTAAAATTTGTGGATTTCTCTTTCACAAAATAAAACTTCGTAACTTCATCTAGCAAATTGCATACCTTTTTTCTTTTACCATTCCCAAGACTTCCCTTTCTAGGGCCTTAAAGATCTTGTACATTTTCAACAGATTAATCTCTAGGCCTACCATACACTTGTCACCCTGAAATAAGGGAAACAATTTTTGTGCCTGTCCAAAGTTGAGTTTCTGTTTCTTAGGTTCAGTATTATTCATTCATTCTTGGTGTATCATTTATTTGGCAGATCACACTCTCAAATAAAACCATTAAAATTTTATTTAAAGATGAGTTTTTCTGATATTTCAAATATTAAAAATGTATTCACAGTTACTTCATATTTAATCATTTAGGATACAATAAATATAATTTAATGTGAGAAATTATTTTCCTGAAATGTTTAGAAAGTGTTATGCCAGTCTCTTATCTTTTCCTGTGGCTGCTGAGGAAACCAGTAACACCCATATTCTTAATCCTTCTCATGTAACCTACGTTTTGTTCACTCCAGTTTTATTTAGGTATTTATTCCATCCTCAGTATCAGAAATATGTGATGCTTTCTGTCTCCTGCCAATAGTGATCTATCAGGTAACATTAATTAACCCATCAGACTGAAGGAAAAGACCTACATATAGTGCAGACAGATAAAGAAAACACTTCTCCTCGCCTTTCAGATGTGAACAATAAAACTTGTAGCCCTTCTTGTACCTGTCAGTCATGTTGTAAATAATTAAGAAATCATTTAAATTGAGGCCCACTCTGGAAGAGCACCCAGGGACTGAGTATAACATCAGGCAGTGCCTCAGAGGCAGCGTTGGAGGCGGCATTTGTTGCCATTGAATCCGAGCCGGGGTTGTAGCTTCCTGGCCTCCAGGCCCACTCTGAAAGAGTGCCATGGGACTGAGTATAACAGAGGACAGAGACAGGGAAGCAGCAGCCAGAGCCATTGCAGCCAAGGAAGGCCAGAGTCTGACTTTCTCCACGTCAACTGCAGAAGCACATCCAGAGACTCTGTATTGGTAAGTAGGTAGGCCTGTTTGAATGTCAGCCAGTACTATTGCAGCTGCACAGGGCCTGCCACCTACTGGCCTCCAGGCCGACTGCACAAGTGAGCCCAGGGACTCTGTATTAGTGAGCAGGAGGGCCTACTGGAACCTCAGACAGCGCTATTGTAGAGGTGCAAGAGTCAGAACCTACCTGTCTCTAAGCAGATGGGAGAAGCTATTCTGATCATATTGTTTGAGTGCCTCATATGGTGAGCCAGAACTAGGGGCTTTTCTTTAGGTCCCAAGACTGTAAAGAATAACCCAGAAAACACTATATTCTAAGGTTCCTAAATATTAGGAGGAAAGAGATTTGCAACAAACATCACCAGAAAACAGGTACAAAGCCAAAAACAACAGCAATGACAAAAACTCAGAGATGAGGAAACATTCAAAGTCTCAGATACAAAGATCCACACCTCAAGGTAACAAACACAGGGGGAAGGGAAAGAGAGAAGTTTGAAGGCCAGTCTTCAGGGACCTTGGAAATGGTCACGAAAACAGATCTAGTAAAATTGAAATCAGAACTGATCTCTGAGATGAAAGTAGAGATACTGGACATAGTCAACACAATGATTAATAAAGCTAAAGAGGAACTCATGGAGTTGATAGAATCCAAGATAGCAAAAGCAATGGAAAATTTTAAACACCTACAAGCAGAAGTCCAGGAAATTAAGAAAGAAAGTGAAAGTTTGTGCAATAGGATGAATTTGGCAGAAGACCAAATTTCAGACCTAGAAGACAGGATCTCAACCAATGAAAAGGAAAGGCATAATCTATGGA